>NQII01012059.1:0-30553 GCA_002778355.1 Clitarchus hookeri
AACATGCTTGCCGCACATAACACATGTTAATTTGTATACTGTACTGTAGCAAAACTTGTGTCAAATTTTTGTATGAATCGGTTTGTTGATCTTCGAGACACACAAAACCTCCATTGTTCCAGTGACGATCTTCATAAATGGAGGACAAAAAGTTTATGTATTAGCACATTCTATGATGATAATAAATACAATACTCAAAGTTACATTTAAATCTGTTGCATTGTTTAGTATATATAGCACACTAATCTAAAATATTTGTATAGGCACCATTCCGAAAATAAACATACAAACACTTAAAATATCAATTAATATGGCCCATCACAGTACAACGTTCTCGCGAAATTTAAAAGAAATCTGTTGATTATTTTCCGAAATACGACATTAAAACGGTACTTTTTAATGTAGAGCTATCTTCCAAAATGGCGGAGAAATAAGGCTTTGCATAGTCAATATTAATGGATTTAATTTATACTGTCAGCATACAAAGTTAAGTTTAAATTTGTCAGCAATTTCGTTTGATAAATAATTTTAAGCCTAAGTGTTTATATGGCTGCCATTTTTAAAATAGAAGTGTGAAACTCTCAAGTTTTACATGGCCTGCCATAGTGCTAATTCATTGCCAAAATTAGTAGAATTCAGTTGTTTTTCCGGAGTTTGCATGTAATTATAATTTGTCATGGGATACAATTTTACAAAATGGTGGACAATAGATTTCGTGTGTATATATTTAATAATTGTAATATATACAGCCAGCATATACATTTTCATTGTAATTAATACCAAGGTTTAAACGATTCAATGTTTAAACAAAAAAAATTATATGGCCACCAATTTGAAAATAAGTGTCTGACAAACCTAATACATGTCACTTAATATAAACTACTGCAGTACTCCTTGTTTGCCATATTTGGTAGGAATTAGTCAATTATGTCCTTAAACATTACACAGAGACTTTGTTAATTCATGTAATGATCTCTTAAAAAATTGCGCAAAAAGTTGTTTTGTTTGGCTTAAATAATGCTTGTAATAATAGATACTATCAGGGTAAAAAATTTGGTTGAAATAGGTCAAATGGTATGGTAGTTGTACCAAATGAAACCAAAATATCTTTAGGGGCGCGATTTAGAAAATAAGTGCATAATAAACTTAATTTACTTATATTTACCTGACCTACCAAAGTAGTACTTAGTACCAAAATTGGCTATAATTGGTTTAGTAGTTTTCAAGATATAACGTAAAAGCTTTATTTTTCATATGGTGCTTTCTTCTAAAATGGCAGAAAAAATAGGCACCATGTAGACAAATTTGATGTTTGTTATATATACTCCCAGTATACAAAGTTAAGTTGGGATTGATTAAATGGTTTCGATGATATAGAATATTATGTTAAAATGGCTATGGGACCATAATTTTTCAAATAACTGTGAAATACTTGAGACATATGTGAACAAATCAACTTTCACAGTACTATTTGTTTGCCATATTTGGTAGGAATCTGTCAATTGTTTCCCGACATATTACAAAAAATATGATGATTCATGTAGTGCTATATTACAAATTGGCGGACAAAAGTGGTTGTTTTGGGCTTATAAAACGCTTGTAGTAGATATAGTTAGCATACAAAATTTGGTGGGAATTGGTCAAATGGTATGGTAGTCATACTAAATAAACTTAAAATATGTTTGGCAGCCATTTTGAAAAAAAGTGCCAAACAATGTTTAAATAGTTATATTTACCTGGCCTATTATTGTTTTACTTACGTGCCAAATTTGGGGAGAATTGTTTGAGTAGTTTCCTATATATAATGAAAAACCTTAATTTTATTATGGAGCGCTATCTTCCAAAATGGCAAACCAACAATAATATTCGCATGTGAATTCAACGCTTATAACTAGCGCTGTTAGCATATCAAATTTGGTTTAAATCGGTTGAATGGTTTTCCAGATATAATGTATCGTACATTATTTAATGGCCGCCATTTTGAAAGTGCCTAGCGTAGTCTAAAATTATAAAAGTTATGTGCACATAGTTAGTATTATATGTTACCGAGTTTGGTGAAATTCGGTTCACGCATTCAAAAACTTAAAGGGGACACACATACACACACACACACACAGGCAGGGGTGGTTCGTGCTATAGGGCTGACTGCAGGGCTGCCCACCCCCTCTTAATTATTTGTGAATTACACTAAACAATTTATAATGTCGCAGTTGCTCTCAATTTTAAAGAAACCTTACCATGATTATTTGAGCTTTCTACTCTGGCAACTACCGTAGGCCGATCCCTCGACTGAGATACGCGTGTTTATGCAGCTTGTACAGCGCTCGTGCTAGGCTGGGAGTATTGCTCGTCACGCGCTCTTGGGCTGCATGGCTGCCAGCCCTTACAGACAGTCGTGGGACGGGAACTGGTGGGCTTTAAATTGCTTTGCTGTCGTTAAGCTGGTGATTACTTCAGGTGTTCATTGAAGCATTTAGAGGTTTGTAGGTATGATACTTTCACTATTATTAAATTTAATTTAACACGTACAGAATAAATGTGACGGGTTTGCAAGCCATTTCATTTTTCTCAGTTATCACTAGAAAAAAAATTATAATAAAAAAAGCTTAATAATTAATCAGCCTTCATCAGCGAGGCAGCAGACAAATAAAAGAAAATTTAATCGTTATGTGAATAATAAGCACAAATGGCTGTGTGTATGTGAATAAAACGAATGCTCTAATTGGTTTTTATGAAATGTACGTTAAAAATATGTTTAATTTATTTATTTAATAAATTTATTTGTAATGCCGCAGATATCTGTGTTTTAAACATTACAATATAAAATTGCGGGAATATTCTATCGGTAAAGCATAAAATAGATTATGAAAAAGAAAATTACCATGTTAAAATAATTTTTATTAATAAAAATTGTCAACAAAAAATTTTAATACGGGATTATTAAAAAAGGATGGTGCAAACGTATAGCTGACATATCAATGCACCATAATTTTAGAATAATCCTAGGCACTTATGAAAATTGAAGCGAAACGAAAATTTGAAGTTCACTGAATATGTAGTGCTTGTCAAATGTTCGTTTAGGTGAATAACAATGAAAATTTTTGTTCGTCTATCCATTTGTCTATTTTTATTACTAAAATTTTACTGAAATAATTACATGAAATGTTGGCAAAATATATTTTAAGTGTAATTTTATTACATTTATTCCTTCTTTATCTTTATGCAATACATTATTTTTTTTACATATACTTAAGGGAAATATTTAGGAGCATATTGTTAAACTCTATGGCCATTAATGACACCAGGAAAGTTTGACTTCACAATTTTAATTGGCATAATTTGATTATGTGCAAGTATTTAGTTTAAAATAATGACATTTTAAGATTTTCGTAAAACATTCGTTAAAGCCGTAATCTCATAAAATTATTTTCCTTTTTTTTTTTTTTTTAGTTTCATGAAATCCAATTTTGTATTTTTCTTTTTTGTATTGTTAAAATGTCACTTTCGCACAACCCTAAAAAATTTAAAACTTTTTTTCAAACTTGAAAATAAAAATAATATATGTAGTTCATTAAACTCACTCTCCCTCCGTCTCTCAAATACTCAGTATCTCTGTGCAGCCCTACCTGTCCTTAAACCCACGATCCGCGACTGCACACAGTCGCGCAAACAGACACACACACACAGAGGAAAGTGATCACATAGCCTACTTTCCGGAGGAAAGAAAAGCTTAAATACCTCCTCCCCCATAGATGGCGTGTTTCGTTGTTTCCTAGAATTCCACATATCACAAGTAAGTTGTACTGTCCTTAACACAAAAGTAACTTACTGTTGGTTAAACAGAACTTTTGTTTATATTTTATCCGGAAATCATAATATTTCATTTATAATTAATACTATAAAAAATAGAGAAGATAGGTGTGTTAGTAATGCCTAGTACGAAAAAATTCTCAGACAAAATATCACTAAACTGAGAGCGCATAAATACTGCCCACTGTCTATCCCTTTAGTGTAATTTTCACAGACTTGGTTAAGTTTTGTTGCATGAGGTGGATGAATAGCAAAAGGAGAGCTTAGCAGGGCTTCAGAAAAGTTGGAAGTAACCATTATATATTCTTCGATTACTGAGAGAGTGAGATAATCACATAGGGTTAATCTTCGACTCGCAGGTAAAAAAGGAAAACAATATTTGGAAACAAACTTGGGGGATTTATGGTTTAACTACTACCAAATTCAATTATAACTGCTAAGTTATTCAACTGTGTATGGGTTTGTATGAGCCATCTCCTACATCAGAGCAAATTAGTTTCCGTAAAACGCTGAGTGAACACTACTGCCTAGAATATATAATCATGCGGTAATCTTATTAACTTGTTTTCTGAGACTAAATATGTTAATCCTGGTCGAGGCAGAAAGAGACGAGTCAATTTTTCTAATGCAATTTTCTAGTTTTATATTTTCAGCGCAGCCAGCCGCTGATGCAATTCCAACCTCTATCAGCCTGCTCGGCTATCATGTGAATGTACCAGTTAGCCGAATGTGTAGGATGCCAATAAAGAATATTCGAGTAAAATAATTTAATTTGTACTTTTAACTTTAAAAATTTTTCTGCGATCTGATTCCACTTCGAAATGTTTTTACATTGACTCCAGATAAATTAAAAATGTATGATTAATATTTGTATTATATTTATTAGTTCTAATCTACAGCCAATATTATATAGTTTTAAAATTATCTTACTTCATACTAAAAAAAAAAAACCCATATATACTGTAGTTGCCGACTATGCGTGTGAGTATGCTGCTGGTGTGTGAGCCTTGGTAGGTCGGTTGGTGTATTTGTTAGCGAGTTCTTTGTTTGTTGGCTTGGGTGTGTGTGCATGCCGGCTACGCGAGGGAAAGTGTGTGCTACTTTATCAGTTGAAAATATTAGAAAGTAATTTTCAACCCACGAAATATTTGGTAGAATTTTAAAACTTGGTGGTTTTTGAACTGGTTTGATAATAATTGAAATGTGTTTTATCTTATTTAAATCTAAAAGGCGCGACGTCAGTTGCGGTATATTATTACAGATTAATAATTCAAGTTGAACGTAAAACGAACATATATTTTAAGTACCATTTGCTCTGCCATGTCGACAGAAGATGCCAAAACTGATAGGCATTGTAATAATAACGAAGTTTTAAGATATTTGAATACCAATATGTTTCTTCTGCTTGTCTAAATAATGTGGCATAATTACTTTTAATAATAAACTCAGGTTTACTGGGTTTTAATGCCGAAATAAATACATAATATTATCCGCCTTAGATAGTATAAGAAATCGTGTGGAAATGGCAGATTGTAAAACCAGGGTTACGTACAAAAATAGAAACTGAGAAGAAAATATGAACCATACTTTGTTATCGCCAACCGGTCGGACTCAGCAATCCCATGAACCAAGTGCATGATCGTGTGTGGGTCACCGAGCAGCAACTCAATAGAGCTTTGATCAAGGCATTAAATAACGCATTGTTAAGTTCCACATGTTATACATCGTGTAATCACTGTGAACTGTAACACATACCGCCGCCGTTCTCTCATATGCCCCGGAAGGCCGTGCTGTCACGAGACCCGGAACCCAAGTTCCCCTAGCTCGTTAAGTGGGTTTGCAAATCTAGTTGCAGCACGACAGACCAGGGTGTATTTACCGAGTCGGCAGCGGGCTGCCGTGTATATGTTTTAGCTGGGCTTCGGACCCGTACTGATAGCTGTTAACCACTATTGCTATCTTAGTAGATTAACGTGTATGTGTTATCGGCGAGGTAGTGAATCTCCCCACCAGTCTCCCGACTGGCGTGTTGCAGTGACATGATGTCTGTAGAACATGTTGTAATGTTGTTTGCAAGTGGCTAGTTAAATTCGCCCGTAGTGCGTCGGTGAGTCCTTACAACCCAAGTCGCTGCTCATAGACAACCCTGTCTTTTCGGCAGTGAAACTCAGGGTCCGGCCTCGCACTTACTGTCCGGTCATTTATTTCATCGTGTGGCGTTTGCGGATGAAGTTGCAAGTAATTAAGTACACTTTTCTGGCACCGCATGTACTAAGACTGTTGCCAGCCCTGGTCATTAGTTTTAACCAGTGTAGTTGGCGTACCTGCATCAGCCTCCTGAAGGGCATCATCTGTAAGTCGTAACACACACCACTTTGCAGGTCAAGCATAAGAGCCAAATTAGCGGTACACAACAGGGGTCCACAACACTTATCCGGGCAGGGTTTTCGTCATATGTTCACTGTGTCCAACGTCTATTCGCTGGCATGCGGTGGCCACACGCCGTAGAATATTTCCTGTCACATTATCCAGCAACTACTCCTCAAATATAGTAATCGTATCATGAATTTTTGCCACCATATCTTCAATGTTGCTTAGTGATAGTACGTTAGATTCATAAGGCCGTTGCGACCAAACCGTTGGCCATAATTCAAAATGATCCTATATATTTTCTACTAAATATGAAAGTTTAACATTTTGTATTGTTTGAAAACAAATTGTTTAGTTGGCATAATTGTCACCTGTTTTGGTTGGTATAAATGTCACTAGGTGACGCCACTGTTAAACGGCGCCTTTTTTTTAGTAAAACTGTGTCTTTCTTGCTGTATCATTGTAATAGTGTTGTGAATAAAATGCTTATACTATAAATCTAAAGTTTTATTACAGAAGAAGCCCATAAACGACAACATTTTCTTTGCAGNCTAAAGTTTTATTACAGAAGAAGCCCATAAACGACAACATTTTCTTTGCAGTTTTCACTTCTGTACGCATGCTTATTGTTACAATCTATAATTTTATAAACGTTTTATATAAATCACTTTTCCCTCATAGTTGTTCTGAATCAAAGCCTATAAACATGGCCAATTAAATTTTATTAAGTGATTGCATATACACATTTTACATAAATGGCACAAAGAATGAGACAAATAATACTTTTTTTTTAACCCCACAAATTTATTCAGATGCTCAAAACATACTATATTAAATCACATATTAATTATGTCGGTCAAAAGCGTTATACAAATAATCACATCGTTATAAAATATATGTGGCTGCTGTCTGGCACAAGGTTTTTTTTTGTACAAGATTCGCTTGATGTTAACGTTTTCCTAAGAGAATGACTATTATAAATCTACGAGTTAGCAAAAGCGAACTTTTTAAGTAATTTGTAATTTCAACATTTAGTTTAACTGAATAAAAATAAACGTGTTTCATATGAACTATTATTCGATTGGTTAGTAACATCAGTTAAAGAGCTAATATTTGCCTTTTTNAAAATAAACGTGTTTCATATGAACTATTATTCGATTGGTTAGTAACATCAGTTAAAGAGCTAATATTTGCCTTTTTACAATAAATTTAGAAGACGATGTGGAACTGTCGTATTTTCCTATAATTTGTAATATGAAAGGAGTAAAGTAATTTCAGGGTTCTGTATATCGATTAATAATTTTAGATATGAGGGTCCCTGTTCACTTCTTAAAATTGTGAGAAACGATCGAGCGTATCTCATTTCCTAATAGGTAGGGACAGAAACATTTCGCGTTTCGAACGACCTGTGTGTTAAACTCCACTGTCCTATGTATTTGCTGTCAATTTGCCGCTGTCCCAGTGGCCCACCTAGGCGTGTCTGATAAACTGTGATCCAATTCCAAACACAACATAAATATGCATGTGTTGGAATTCGAACTTGTTCTAAAGTGAATTCACGATATTTTGCACTCCCTACAGCAGTAGGTTGTATGCGTTGCTAAAGCATTGTGTGCCCGGTACTTCGTNGAATTCACGATATTTTGCACTCCCTACAGCAGTAGGTTGTATGCGTTGCTAAAGCATTGTGTGCCCGGTACTTCGCAAACAGTCCTGTTGATTTATTTGTTGTTAATGTCGCGTTATGGGGAAACAGTGCTCATAGGTGTACACTAGAAATGGCAGTTCAGTTTTATGGATGTCCCAACAAAGTATCAGTCGAAACATTAAACTAAAAAACGCTACTTTTAAGTTACATAAATCCGCACACTGCAGTGGTCTGTGAAGTCGGATTTGTAGCCCATGATTTTAGCTGTTAGAAAGGTCAGTACATTAAAATTTTATTTACAGTTTNGGATTTGTAGCCCATGATTTTAGCTGTTAGAAAGGTCAGTACATTAAAATTTTATTTACAGTTTTAGCAAAAAAAATATTTTCATACCTCTTTGTGTTACAGCCCGAGTGTCTAGCAATTTTAAAATGCAATAACACCCTCTCTCGGTTTGTGTTTTACCACTGCCTGTGCAAATTAAAAGGTGTCTCAAAATTCACGCAAGAGGTAACTGCGAACTGCAGCTGCCAAACCTTCATTATTTTTTAAATATTGCTCAACAATGAAAATGCGTTGTTCTTTCGTGCAGCGCTCCATTTTTACTAACCCTGAACTGTCAGCTGATATTTGTGGATGGAACTATGAGAAACATTCCAAAATTACACAAAAATGTTGATGTCCGTTTAATTATATTTATATTCGATATAGCGCTTAGATAAATCATTAAAAACTACCAGTTGAATGCAGGAATATAAAAACAAGCTCCTAAAAATTTTAGTTTCCATTACAAAATAACTGTTTTTCTTACATAGTTTGGGCCATATTAACTTCAGAACTCAATAATATGCGGAATGTAGCAAACTGAGTTATGAGTTTGACTTTGATAAATTATTCCATTACATCTAAAATTTATATTCATTCAAAAAATAAATAAGCTATTCAAAGATAATTAAATTCACATTTAAAAATAGATCTGCAAACTTGGCTTGGCTTCAATCGGCAAAGCGGTTTGATTTATTTAAACGATTCAGTTTCGCAGTATTTATAAAAGTGATTTGTGTTTATTAAAGTGAAATATTCTGCCCCAGTTTACTGATATTCAGGAAGCACCCGTTGCATGCTACTTATGGGATGGACAGTGAATTATGTTTAATCATTACGATTTCCCAGAATGAATCCGATAAGAAACCCTCACGATGCGCTAATTACTACCAATATATAAGAACAGAGGGACTTCAGTTGGCCTGTGTTTATCGAGTTTATCGTGTATTGAAGGAGCTTTTCATAATAGATCGGAAATCTACACTGAAATATCAAGAGTCATGGGACAGCAAGCAGTTTGTAAGGTGGCGCCATCGTGCCGTTACGTCTTGGAAGTGGCCAGACCTGCATCAGCTTAGCTCTGACATCGCGTGAGTGGGCGTGTGCTGGTCGCGGTGTTGCATAGCAGCCCTTCGTGTACTTCACGTACCCCTGCAACATATTCCAGCACGATAATGCACCATCTCATCGGCCCACGTCGTCCCGAGTTGGTTTGAAGAGCGTTCTGGAGACTGTCAACGACCTGCTGAGGAAACCTCGTTTGGCCGACATGAGCCCCTCCGAGCATTTGTGAGACGTGATGTGGAGGTGTATTCGCCTCCAAGATCCTGCACCTAAAAAAGAGCAGGGAGCTACCGGTAGCTATCCAGATGGCATAGCATGACAGCGCATAATAAAACCACTCAAAAACTCCGTGAAAAGAAGCAGTTTTACCAGATACAAATGATTCCACTTCGTCCTCGCGTCAAATCACAGATCAATGAAACAAATTCCTTCGAGATCACCAATTATTTCTTAGTCATCTATTTACGCGGATGTATCATCTAACGGTTCGAATACCTTTAAAGACTATTAAAATCGCTTGTGACCTGATCGTCCGATTTTTAGTTTTCGGATCGACCTTTACTAATCCAGCTTAATCATGTAGTTTTTATGAGTAACTGAAATGTATGAGAGCATATTCTTTTGTCACAATAAACATTCATCATATCTAAAATTCCAATAAATAAATGGACTTTCAACGATGTTCAATGGTGTGTAATGAATTGTCTGACAAACCTGAATTTAAAATGCATATACATTTTTTCCTCTTCTTGCATTAGAATTTGACACTGCACTATATTTTTTGCAAACTAATGTATTATATCAAATATATTATAACATAAAAACGAAGTTACATTCAATAACATATAAGAAAATAATTTCTTCAGGATAGTTATTGACACTTTTGGCTAGTGACTGCAGACTAAACGATAATTTTAACATTTTAAAATTTCTAATTGCCAAAATTTATATGTGTAAAGCATTTATAAGCACTCCTTAAAATTGTATTACCAGAATTAAAATCACTACGATCCTATAAAAAACAGCATATCCTGATAAAATATAGTTACGTCGCTGCGCCAGTAAAATACCTGATCAGTTATTACACAGTTAATATGGAAGAGAGTTTTCCAAATAGAAAAATCCTGAAAACTTAATTTATCACTGTAATGGATTATTTTGGATTTTGTTTTATGTACAGAGATTTTATAGTTGATCTTATCATTTAATTATAACCAAAGTTCGAACCACTAATATTATCGGTTCGTAAAAGAAATATCAGTTATTCCATGTGTTCCTATAGAATCCGTACGCGTTAATCCTTTGCTATCACAAACGCAATGAAAATATCGCACCAACATACTTTTATTCGACCTATTAAGAACAAGTGACGTGCACACGAAAAGAGTGTTACACTTTAAGCTTAATTTGACTGACAGCAAATGATGTTCACAGCTGTTATATAAACAACTAATGAGTAATAGAAAATTCATTTTAAATTGCACTCAAGTGAAACAACCTGTCTCTCACAGATGGTTTTGGGTCCAGAGGTTCGGAATCACGGTTGCATAAATTGCAACTATAGTCCAGAGCTCACGAGAAGGCGAGGCTCTGGAATTCGGACAGGGTGGGTGAGCGGGAGGGTGGGCCCGGTGGGTCGCAATGTCGCCACCGTAGTGTCCAACCTGTACTACCAGTACTAAAACTATCAGTTCTCAGGGAGATTTTCCTTTCATACGACACACATACAAATATACTCTATAATGTCATGGTATACGCCTTTATTATTTCTTTTGACAGTAACCTTTAAATTCGCCATTTTGTGTGCCCGTTTGCCTGGTGCGCGAAATGTTTTACATTGTGTTTGAAGTACACATTTTTAAAGCGAGCTACTTATTGTACATATTCGCAATCTCTTCCAGTACGAAAATCAATCACACTTCACAATAGTTACAATTGTTAAAACATCTTTTACATTACCAATACTAATTTGAAGACTTTCAGTATGGCCAAAAATAACATTTTAAAACTGTTTTAACATAAATTGATTTACTTAAATACCTGCGAAACAACCATAGTGACCTGAAAACAATTTTAGTGGCATAAATTTAGGGCGAAAACAGTTCAGATCAGGAATGCATAAATTTAAAATACTCTGAAAGGAGGCACTCTTACCGCTTAACTCAAACAGTGGATGTTGTGGTTCGATGATAATGTATTCACTTTCGGGAAGTGGCAGCGCCAGTTCCGATTCGGAAGAGGAAAATTCGTCGTCAGATGAATCACTCGAGCCACTGGAGTCACGGCCTAGGCATATCACAAAACTGTCTATTGCGTCTTCCACACGACAGTCCTTTTGCCAGTAGTCTGCTTCTATATTTTGGACATGCGAACAGTATCCTTGCCAGTCTTCTTCAGCGACGGAAGATATTGCTTCCGTCGTGATTTCCATTAGCTTTGTTAACGACAAGCTAGCAGTAATGTTCTTTTCCCGCACTAGTCTCTTTGTTTTAGACCACGCTAGTTCAATGGGATTAAGTTCGCACATATAAGGAGGAAGTCTAAGAACATCGTGTCCGTGCAGTTTTAAAAGTTGGTCAATACGAAATACTTTTTCAGGCTTCCTGTTCTGCGCAATTACATCGAAATCTTTGTTTTTCGCTTTTCATGAGTAAAGGGAATATTGTTATTTGTCAACCATGACTCAATTTCCTTTTTTTACTGCATATTTCGATGGGGGTTTATTATCTTGCACTGAGTGGTAAGGCGCATTGTCCATAATAACAACAGACTTTTCCGGTAGGTTTGGCAATAACTGATTATGCATCCACTTTTCGAAGTTCGCAGAATTCATCTGCCCATGGTAGTCCCCCGTAGCTCTGCCTGCTGGAAAAATTAGCAGTGCATTTTCAATTAATCCAGTTTTAGCACCTGCATGAACAACAATTAAACGGTTCTAAGAACTGCTGTTGGTTAACACACCACGTTCAGTATCATTTTGCCAAAATTTGTTAAATGTGATGTTGCTTTCAACCCAGGTTTCATCAATGTAAATTATGGGGCGCCCCTCCATTCTGTGGTGGAGAATTGATTTTAAGTATTTACAATGCCAGTGGAAAATGTGCGGTCTTTCCACTAATAGTTTCCGAGAACTGTTACACAGTTTCCATTAATACCCCATTTCTTTCAGTATCCGTCTGAGCGAGTGAACATCCCATGGAAAATCAATTTTTTCTCTCAAAGCAACGAGACGCNCATTTCTTTCAGTATCCGTCTGAGCGAGTGAACATCCCATGGAAAATCAATTTTTTCTCTCAAAGCAACGAGACGCCTAGGACATGTTGGTACTTGTTTCTGTACTAAGAGAAAATCATGAATGACGTCTCTTATTACTTTCCTATCACATATTTCATGCGGACGCTTTCGGTGTTTGCCTGGTGTAGACAGCGAACTGTTACAAGCATCAGCACCTTCTTTGCGAATTCTGTAAACACTTCTCATAGACATTCTAGTGTATTATGATGCACGCACTTTGAATTGAGATAATAAATGCTTTATTTGACCATCAGTAGCTTCTTCGTCACATTTATTCATCACATGTCTGATCACCTCCCTCGCTTCGCTGTGCATAGTTTTCCCTTTCTTCCTAGACTGCGCCATAATATACCGTCCTGATACGCACGCAACCGACACTAACTCGTGACTGACTTCCAGAGAGCTGTACCTTTTGGGATGACTAGTAGCGAGGATGACCTGTTACTCTGACAACCGTCTTTAAGCCTTGGAAGGGGGCAAGGGAGGGTTTGCGGCCCCGACCACCACCCCGCCATGCAGCCTTGCCTTCTCGTCAGCTCCCTACTATTGGCACTGTTGATGTATTTGCACATGCTAGATTACAAATCCAGTGCATGCTGTTTTCTTTTTACATTGTGAATATTGCGTTGTTAATGTATTCTCCACTGATGCGAAGAATTTCTTCAGCGTAAAACGTAGGCATGAGAAGAAATGTATCTCCATACAGCTATGGCTTATAAAATAAGATATTTTTAATTGCCAAATAATAATGAGAAGAGATTAATTTGCAAAATTCCTTCCATCTCAGATAACATTCCGTTCTGGACACACATATATGCCACACATTTTCATTACATTTTCTGTTGAAATATGATAAATGAATAAAAAAGTTTACAATTAATGTACATCAATTGTGAAATAATTTATTTCAGTTGAATTAATGAATAAATATATTTCCTATCTTTGAAGGATAATTGTTTGTTTACTGTGTATTATGAAACACGTTTCTTAGCTTTGCACATATTTTTTAACCTTCGATACCCGTGTACGTCTTACCACAAAATTACCACAAAATGAATCCACGCAAACACAAATTCATCTCCCTTTAAGTTTTCGACAACTACCTTTGTTCTTCGACCCCATTTTTTTCCACTTGCGGGTAGGGATGTCAAAAATGCTGGAGCTGAGCGAGCCACCCTCTCTGTAACCTATCGCGGGAAGCCTGCGCTGTCACCGGAGTCACCGGGTTCGAAAGGAAAAGGATCAGTGATTGACAGGTTAATTCTGGAAAAGTGACGGGGGAGAGGGCGAGATGAAGCCGGCTTTGTGGCAGGCGGCTTCCAACACTGGAGTGCGACAACTTGTCAGCGTCCCGACTGCTGAGCCGCCTGTTAAATCCATTTTTTTAATTTTTTTGTTGTCCCAAGCACTTGTCAATGGGCAATCAAAAGAGTGGAAAAGGGTTTTGTTTTTAAATCTGCGAAGTAGAAATTGCAACTGTTAATAATAACAAATTACATAACAATTTAAAACCACTATGTTAGTGGGTTTTACTATAGCGATTGTAACAACGGCGTAGAAAAATAAGGAGGCCAAACCAAAAATTTGAGATTCTAGAAACAGACAAGTAGTTCCGAATCCGGTGTAATAAGGAGCAGAATTCCAGCTGGCCAAGTCCACGCAAGATGCTGGCGGAAATGATATCTTGTAAAATAATTCACTCAACGATTGTAATTACTCTGGCTTATCATAGGTCCATCTTATATTTGGCAATGTAAATGTTAGTGTTACTTGATTAGCTAATACGGAAAAACTGTACTTCCCGTAGGCATCATACAACTACTGAACCCAAAATTATTGTTGTAGAAAACTGTTATATTTTTAATATTACCATCTGTGCAATTTGGCTCTTACGGGCAAAAGGAGACTTAAGTAAAATTATGTTAAATTTAAAATTCGTGCTTTTAATTTTGTTTTTAACAATGAGCTTTGCATAGAAAATATGCACATATAAATAGATTTACCAAGCAGTTCTTATATTGAATCAAATATAAAGCTCACTTTCACTTTTTTGTTTAATATTTATGATCTGAATGTAGAGCTCGCAAATTTATGTAGACTTGAAAATACTTAGATGTAGAAAAGTCAATGTGATAGTATGAATTTCATTATTCACTATTATATAACCTGTATACAAATATTGGCTATAAGTATCGGGGAGTGGGTGTGTGAGAGAACCATATAGGTAGATAAATAATCAAGTAGCATTCCTTACTTGTTTGTTATGTTACAGCTACAAATACATTAATTTATGTACATTGTTCAGATTAAGTATTCTTTGTTCGCAAGAGCTAGAATTTACTAGAAACCTCATTTTCTGTTATAGTAAAACAGGGGTATTTTTAGACAAATGCTCAAGTAGTATTTATCCCTTTTTGTAAAATGAGAAATTTGCGGAAAGTATTTGGTCAGGAATGACCAACAGATTGTGCGTTTATTAACGTAAGTTACTTCGCCTTGCAACCTGTAATAACTAGGTGCTTTTAAAAAACCAGCCTTTATATACGTAAACAAAACATTTTCCAAAAAAAAGCCTTTATCCTTAAAACTATATACGCTAACACACAAATGGCTTTTACACAAAAAATTCAACATAAAAATACGATTCCATACTGGGACTTTTAACCAGTACCTGAGGCTTCCTGAAAGTTTTTTTTGGGGCTAAGAGCTCCGATAAAAAAAATTATAAATCATTTTTTTTCTCACAATTTCTTTAACAGAATAATTGAAGAAAGAGAAAAGTCAATGTAAGTTTATTTATTTTCGCCTCTCCTAAATTATTTTGCTTCATAATTTTTACTTATATAATATTAAAAGATACATTCAACCATTACATTATTTTTATTTTTTATTTTTTTCTGTTCTGCTAGCTTTATATCATTGTAGTAACATTATTATTATTATTATTGTGTGTCATTATGTGTTAATATAAAAGTATAAAATGTTTTTCGTGTGAAAAATCAGATATCAATGCAACGTCTACAAATTTAAGTGTTTGCCAAAATCATAAAACGACAATTTTTCAATATTATCATCTGTTACTTTACATTACTTCTCACCTGTTAAACGTGTTTCCCTCCGTGATATAAATAACTCATATATAAGGCAATATAAATATTTTTGCATATAAAATATACTTATTGGCATATGTACTTATAATATTGTGGATGTCGAAATAATCACGTAACTTCACGTCACAAAAGCGCAAAATGGAGGTAATTGCCGAACGTTTAGAACTGACCAGCTTAATAAGATTTTAAGAATAAAACTAGACAAATTTTTGCTAGGAAATGAAATACAGTTTCGTAATTATGTACGTGGCGATGTTACCCTTGTTCCAGATGTTGATTCCTCATCGTTGCTGTGTTCGGAGGGGCGTGGTTGTTTACAGTAAACTGAGAACTTTGGTTGAACATTGTGTAATCTTCCACCATATTTAAAATCAACATTGCCATGGGCCTGATCACCTTATTTATGCGTCGATCAAGTGAAACTATGGCATTATTATAAAAGTAAACATTCTACAAATGTGTTGATTATTGCACTTATATGAATAAAAAATATAATCATTTCAGTATTCACGAATGTTTAACTAACACTTTTTAATTCAACGTTGAAGCATGTAACTACTTTAATTCCGTCATTACCGTCTTCACTGGGCGCATACCAGTGTGCCCGATAAAATATATGCAAATAGGAGCAATGACATTTTTTCAACGGTTGATTTCTGAGTTAGTGCTTACTTTACCGTGAACTGCCTGTAGTGTACCCTACTCCCCTGAAGCAGCCACAATCCCGTGCAGGACCCGGGCGGCCCCCTGTTGACGAGGGGGCCGGTGGGGGGTCCCTGTTCCCCCTGCAACACGGGAGGCAGAGCCCGGACGTTGTCCGCTGTCGTGTCGGCCTGCGGTGTTCGACACGGGTTGGGCGGGTTGCAGTGCCGGAGGATGAAAGGGGCGGGAAGTAGGCCGGCCGTGTCACTACCTCATCCTGCGACCCCGCAGGCCTGCTTTCAAGCGCGCACGTCACCAATACTTCGTCCTTTCCCCCGGATGTTCCCCGTTCCACTGACACTATGCTCGCATTTTGAATCTTTTAGTGATACCTAACCGGCAGACATTAGCTGTAGTATCACACCCAACAAATAAAAAATACAAATTTGGTTTAATCGTTTTCTGCATATGTAAGGGTTAATTCAAAATTTCACTTTTTTGGTAACACGATAAAATAAATTAAAATACTTACAAAAATTAAACAAGAGAAACAGAAACGTGTTGTATACTATCATTAAAAATTCAGGGGCCTCCACTCGCCAAAATTGTTAAGAATTTTCTGTTTTTCAACAGTTTCGAAAACACGTGAAAAATGTTTTTATATGTAAGTCTATCAACACCTTGAAATATGTCATAGTAATTTACCTGTAAACTGTATATTACTATATAGTGTCCCGTTTCTGAAACTGGGGTACATTTATGTGTGTTACAAAAAAAAATTGTTTTTAATATATGAGTTTGAGAAAGCTATAAAGTCTCAGCTGATTTTCTAAGCTTGATACTTTGTTATATACAATGTATTTCACATGACCACAATTTGATACAAATTTAGAGTTATGGCATTTTTATCACCAATTTCTTAATGCGCCTAGCATCTCACTTGATACGCGATAAACAAAACGGTATTTTATAAATAATATTTAAAAATTTTCTTGCTGTTAAGTGTTGAGAAATTGAATCCAACAGCTGTGAAAAACTATACGTACACATTTCTATACCACGGTTAATTTGCGGTTGAAAACTTAGTACAAATTTTGAAAGGAACAACATACTCACCAGCTTTTTTGGTAAATTACGAAAGAAAAGTAACATTTTAATGTTCACTGCGGACTAAAGATGTTCTAGAACATATTACTTTTGAGAAATATTACTCCTGTGTGTAACACTTTTTTAAATATAAGGTGTTCATTTCTAAAATGATTGTGTACAATTTCTTCCATTTGCATAGTGCAGGGTTTCCCAAAATTCCCATCACTGTTTACCACTTTGCATTGTTATGACCATTAAGTGGACTAACTATGCGAAGTGTGATGAGAGTTCTTTGCACAATTTATTGATTATTGGGGTCTCCTAGGAAAAATAAAATTTTGGGGGTGGAACGGAAAATGAAACTTCTGAGGAAAGAAAAGCGATTTTAATATTTTTACAAAAAATTAATTTTTTGAACACGGTTGCGTACTTCCTGAATTGATTTTGCGCGCCACCTGTGGTTCGCGTATCACCGGTTGGGAACCCTTGTTATAGTAATGAAATAGTGGACAAATTCCCTAAGAAGTCAAATTTTTGTAATTATAAGTGATGTTTTAAGAAGCTACCCAAGAAACTGTAGAGAATATAATGGGTGATATATGTTATCTTTGGGTTTTTTTAGCAGCAGTTTTCATGTAAATCGTGTTCGACTCAATTGGAATTTCCAGTTATTCAAGATATTATTTATTACTGTAAGATTTCTTTTCATCATGAAGAGCAGTAAGTGTATCCAAAAGTAATCATAAATTTTATCCAATTGTTTCAAGATCTATCGTTTTCAGAACACAATTTTTTACTTAGATATTGTCGGAGATATATTTGTTTTAAGAGGAGTTCCGTAGAAATTTATAAGAGAATATGTATTAAAAGACTAGTAAACATTTATTCCCATTTATAAAATTACTATTAAAGTTATTTAATTAAATAGAAAAGTTATACTTTACTGCTTAGCAGGTGATGAAAGTTTGTGTTTTCTTATTCATATGATCACAGAAATGGCACCCAACGTGGGGCAGAAGAAAAAAGAAACGATTGGACTATATAATAAGATAGTCAGTAAAGAAACAAACTTATTTTTTTATTGTTGTATGAACTGTAAAAATCTAAATAGCTAAGCAACCAGTGAGGTAGCCGTTTGGATCGCGGCTATAAAAGAATTTAATTAAGTGTATTTTAATTTTATTGCCATGGATAAAATAATGATAGAAGTGAATGCAGTTCGCTGAAAGGCAGTCCATCGCATAGATAAATGCGATTTCTATTTAAGTGTCCACTGAGAATGAACATACAAATTAATGGCAAATGGCGGGCATTACGCCGCTCATTCGCTCATAACGCGAGACAAACGTATTGGGTACCGTAAGTTACATTGCTCCGTCTGCAGCAGTTAGAAATAGTACACATAGCGCGAAATTTGATTAATAATGAACCTCTAAGCGTGGTAGTATCCATGTTAGAACGATTACAGTTATATGTGCAATTACTATACACCGAAATTACTACAAGTCAAATTAAATTGCAATACGAAATTACAACGAAGTTACATTCGGAGCTTTTTAGCAGTTAGGCAGAATTAGCAAATACTTTTTGCAAAGAATTAAAATCTGTTCGTGCCGCAATGCAGGCTCAGTACAAATTGTTCAAAGCTGAAACTGTTAATGAAGTTTTGCAAGAGGTGGTAACAAGTTTAAAACTTGTAGCGACCAAACTTAACCTCACTACTGAAGAATGTCAGATTCGTAGCGCTAGAACTGAAACGTGATTGGCGGAATTGCGTAACACCGTAGCACAATTGCAAACTACACAAGAATCTTAAAAATCAAGCTCAGGTCTTGATAGTGAAGTAGTATCTGAAATGGACCACCGTATTCGTAGTTTGGAATAGTTACTTAAGTTGCTTAAACTTACTCACCAATCAACTTCTCTTACGTTTATTACTACACTTTCTACACCTCCGCAGCCTGTGAAGCAGTTTGTGCCTATGCTAGGCCAGTATAATTTTTTGCATATGAGTTGCCTACCTTTAAGGCGCGTGAGGTTGAGAACCCAATAGCCTTTTTGAAAAAACTAGAGAAGTATTTTCATTGTGTAAGATTGGATCTGATGAAATGCTTCAATATTTCGACCTTGCTTTAAGGGAAAGTACTAGCCACTGATGGGAGATTGAGCGTGAACAAGTACACTCTTATGAACAGTTTCGTAAAGCCTTTGAAGAGAAGTATTGGAGTAAGAAAGTACAAGACTTACTTCGGGCTCAACTACACAATGAACGTTTCTACCCAAGTCGTAATTATTCTTTGGAGGCTCATTTCACATCACTGCACGAACGCACTCGGTTCATGCCACCACCTATGTCGGATGAGGATTTGGAATCTATGGTTCTTCTGCGATTAGCCCTCCATTATTAACTAAACATTATGGTTGGAAATTTACATGCATGGAGATGGTGTGTTGTAGGTAAAATATAATAGAAAATATATTTTACCATTTTTCACGTTTTTGAGGGTTTTAATGTCTAGAAATTCGGAAAATTCGTTTTTAGGTAGTCAACTTTTGGAATCAAAGAACATAACGATATTCTATCAAGTTAATGAGTTATTGAATAAATTACCGAATACACTTGTTAAGCCTTTTCGCCTTAGAAGAAGTTGAATATCGGAAAACACTGAAACTAATTTTTAAATGTTTATGTAGCCAACCTTTTAAGGTAAAAGCATTGCGATATCTTATCGAGTTAATGATATATTTAAGAGTCATCGAAAACACATTGTAATGCTATTCATCCCCTTAAGGAAATAATTATTCCAAAAAATCTTGAAATATGTTTTAGGCATTAGTTTAGGCTACTATTGGAAGCTAAAAGTGCTTGATACATCATATTGTTAAATAGCTACGAGGAGTCTTCGTAAACACATTTTACTCTTTTTCTCCTCTTTGAGCTCTGCGTTGATGTGTGAAAGAGTGAGTGAGTCAGTCAGTAAGTCGGAAACTTTATTTTGTACATAGAGATTAAATATGTTTAAATATCTCAGTCCGAAAATATACAAAATTTTACTTGCAGTGTTTCAAATAACTTTACTTTATTTCCAAGGAATTGTTTGTTAAACGTATAAAAGTTTTCTGTTACGTCAATGGCTGAACGTTTGATTTTCGGCCAAGGAGATCTTAATGAGAATAGTCGTTTTCTCGGGTTATGGACTGGGAGTTACTTGTCATTTTACCTTAATAAAGCAAGCTACTTAGGAAATCAGTAGAATAATTTTATGGGCCTTTAATGACTGATTTACATTGCTGCGAAACGATTTGCAGACCATTTCGCTCTCCTTTGAACTTCATCCTAACAACGAAGATATTCCTGTGTAACTTATTTAGTTCGCAATCATATTAACTAAGTAAGATTAATTCAGAAAATATTCACAGTAATAAAACATTTAAAACTTCATTTCAGTTACTGGACAATGCAAATTGAGCTACAGTAATACCGTCCCTCAAGTAATAGATTAAGCTAATAATCACTAGTTTGGGTGGATGGATATTCGTCCTGCAAGTAACGGGAAAAGTTTCAGAAATTTCTTTAAATTTTCGATTTGTTATTCTTCTTTAAAGTTCTTTGCTTTTACTACAAAAATTAAGAATCTTTTATTAACATCATTGGTTTGCAGGTCTCTGTCATTTCTTTAAGCCCTGGACTTAAAATAACTTTACGTATGTTTGTACTCTTTACGTATGTTTGTACTCTTTACGTATGTTTGTACTCTTTACGTATGTTTGTAATCTTTACATCAGAAAGCATCGCCGAACATGGGAAGAGGGAAGAGGACAACCTACCGATCACAGTGGTTTAAAATCAGAGCAGTAAATTGTAAATAATTTGTAATTTCCTGACCTATTGCAGTAGATAATGAACGTTTATTATAGGGCCAAATGAGGATACAGAGTACGTCTTTGTATATAAATGAAGATATTATGCTTCCCGGCATTACGTTTAGCTTTTTGTTGGTGTATACGAAACTTTAATATAACTACATGTTAATAGATATATATGCTAAAATTTTCACTGCGTAATTCTTTTTGTAGCTAATAGCTGAAAATATAATAATCAAAATGTTTGTAAATTCAAAGCATCATATAACATTTAAAGGTAACGCAAAATAATCACGTCTTACAAGATTTATTGTATGTACTTAAATGTTTTTTCTGTCTTTTAAAAATATTTTGAATTGTATACGCAAAAAGAACTGTTTAATACTCTTGTATATGCTGTTCATGGTAATGTGAGCACTTTTGAGGTCCTTGTTACTTTTTCCTTTCAGCCATATTTAATCTTTTGCCCACCTTTTAAAATAAATATTGCCGTGTAAGTAATAAACACAGAGTGAATATTCCACCGCACTTGGAAGTTAACTTATAAAGGTAAAATAAAATATACTATTCACTAATATTCAAACTGAAAGGCCTTTCAAACGCACTCACTTTACCGTGAATAGCCCATAACTCACAAACCCACATCATTTTAAAAATTTAATTATTTCTCTTCAATCTTTTGAAATAAAGGAAGATATGATTCATGAAAATCAAATAAAAGCAAAATATTTGCAGTAGTTATGGCAGGCACAACTCTTATAACTCCGCGCTATTATAGCCATAAATACGAATATTTAAAAGTCCCTAATGAGTAAGCAAAGTATTGTTACCTAACGTTTTTACTTAATTATGATTTGGGGGGACGGGGGCGTTAGCCCCTGTTTCACTTGCTCTGGAAGGATGCAGTGGCATTGTGTGTTCCCAAATCAAAACCTCACTCCACGGCACTGATTTCAGCGGAATGGTCCTCAGTAGAACTTAAATCGGCATAATTAGCAAAAGCAGAACACTACAAAAAAATAAAAACCACAGTACAGAATGACAGAGCTGGGAAACCAAAAATAATAAACTAGTTTACGAAATAAATGGTAAATTATAAACAGATAACTATGACCGACAACTATTACGATGAACAACAATTATGAAATACTCACATCCTGGCTAACGAAACAGTGGTCGATGTTGGAATAATTCCTAGAAATTTGTAGCACTCTCAGTGGCCTGTCAAATCATTCTGTCAAATCACGTTTCTAAAAGGCTACAGTTCACTCGGATTCCAGTAGTACTTAAAACTACACTGCTCACAAAAAGTTTAGCATATTTCCCGCTGTGGTCCAAAGAATGAAGTGGCCAGCTTATTAAACTGACATGAACTGCAGAGAATGTGTGGTCTATCCTTAAACTAGCGATTTTAAACCGTTCACAACCACTGACCATCCACTCAGGCCTTAATCACAGCCGCAATTAAGGATGGGGCAATTTGCCGCAGGAAATGCATAATGATCTTCTTTTTAGCATGCCTCGTCGGATACAAACATGCCTCAGAAAACTTGGTGGTCCTACACGTTATTGAAGTTTGTCAATGCATCTGAGAAGACCATTGTTTTGATATTGAAACTAATAATATTCCTTTATTTACGTTGTTTTTCGGGTTTTGCCTGTTGTTTGTTTTATACTGGGATGATGTCATCGAATATTGTGTTTTTGCCACTTTGTGTGCTATTAGTAATATAAAATGAAATATGAACACTTTTATTCAATATAACATCGTGGATTTTGATATATGCTAACCTTTTTGTGAGCATTACAATATTAAAAAAAAAAGGTTTTGCAATGAAATGAAATTCTTTGCACTTTAAATGGTAAGATGGTATTGGCTTGTAAAGTTTCATCATCATAATAAAGTAGACTTTAAAAGAAAACATTCAGTTCGCAAGCACAACCAGATTGAAAACTCTTTTCAAAAACCAAAAATTAATCCTTTGTTTTATGGACGGAAGCATGATAACAGCGAAGTGCGCGGAGACACCACCACTGCCACCTCCTTCCGATAGTCACATATTTCCCTCGTGAAAACTTTCTGTAGCGCCTTCTATTGTTCCCAATGCCACTGAGAATCATTCATGGTCACCGGCATTCGTTTTCGCGTACTGCTTGGTAAAACCTCGTGTGACGCTGGAAATATAACCACGAAAACTTATATTACTTAAGTTTTTGATGTTCGTGCAGCGCCAATAAAATGCGACATTGGTGACTGATTCAAAACATGTGTTTTCTGAAACTATCAACCGGCACTAATATAATTGTAAATTTAAATATAAAATAGTCCTTGTGGAGTACCGAGGAAAAATAGCTGAAAAAAAACAACCTTAGATTTGGATTCATATTTTGGCGAAATGAAAACACTTGCAAATTTACAGTATTCACACGATGTTACACTTTGGGGACGACGCTTGGGTGTAGCACGAGCAATACTACTTAAAAAAATTCCTTCGTCCTTGAAACCGAGTGAGGTGGCGCAGTGGTAAATATTTGGATTCGCAGTCAGCAGAACCTGGGTTCGAACTCCGATCCGGCCATTACGATTTACATTTTCGATGATTCCCCGAGATTGCTCCAGGCGAATGCTGGGATGGTTCCTTACTAAAATCAACGGCCGATTCCTTCCATGTTCCTGCTTTTGTGAGCAGCTTGCTTAGTCTCTAATGATATCGCTGTTGACAAGACGTTAGGCCCTCCCTCCCTACCTACCTACCTACGCCTCTGCCTTTGAAAATAACACCGGAATGGATATAGATTCTAGATTCTCTAGTGCTTATTAAAATATTACCAGAACACTGCAACAAAGCAACAGTAACTTTCCTGACGAAAAAAAAAATATTGGTCTTACATCTGTTCAAAAGAATACGATTGGTTGTAAATTACTTTACGCAGTAAGGGAAATTTATTAGGACAGAATCAACTGGGCAACCAATTGTATAGTGGCCAGCCAACAATGAACATTAAAATATACATTAACCATGTCCATTGTGGTGTATATCAGTAGAATCACAGAGAAGAAAAGGACACAGAAACGAAATGGCGTGGCGGTTCCTTTGATATGGGGGTGACCACGCGCTGACTGGCTGCGCATGGCTGCGGGAGGAACCCTATTGGCTGAGCTATCAGCTGGGGTGTAGATTACCAGGCACTGACGGACGAACAGCGTTCCGACTTTTAGCTGGCCAGTGACGTCATTCTGTTGGCGTTCTGTCACCACGAAAGTTTAAGATGGCGAAAACCTTCTGAATACGTAATAATGTTATGAAGATAATTAATGCAAGCTGTTTAGCTATTTGAAGTGATTTATTTCCGTGAGGAATTATGAGATAAAATGTTGCAAAATTGAAATATGATTAAAATTTTGTTTAAGTTTCATTTAAAACTTAATGGACTATAAATTATTTAATTCGTATTTTATATAAAAGATAAAAAACTTAAACGTTTTGACTGTGTGCAGTTATTTTGTTTCTGCAGCAGCTACTAAAATTCTCGACCACCTTGATAAAAATCTAAAACTTTGGCAACTTCGGAATGGGTAGAATTAAAAAAAAAATGGGGACATATATGATGTTAACATATACTTCTTTGTTGAAGCACAGACGTTTTATCATTGTCTACACAATTGTTAGACCAAATGTTTTAAAAATACAAAATTGAGTTATGGATGGACAGGATTTTTTTTTTTTTATTCTACCATAGTAAACGGATACCACGATGAGAAATCTTTTACTGCGGAGTCTTAAAATGCTTCGAAAAGTGACTAGCACACGCATCTATATACCTGAAAGAATGCATGCAAGCGTTTATGCACGCAAGCTTATGCTTGAACAATTCCCGTTTTATGCCTAGAGACTAATAGGTGGATGGTATACTCACGAAAGTAATCCAAACTCGTATTTAGAACCGACTCCTTATCCATGGCTTCACTTGGAACTCGAGTCCCGAACCTTATACGAACGCGCATTTCCCAAATTTAGCTATGGAGATCATCTACATGCACAATAGATGTACAAACATGCATGTATACGCTCATATTAGTATATTTCTGCTTCACGAATTGAAATGCTTAAACTCTTTTTTTTGTAATATTAGGTATTAGGGTATACGGAATGATTGCTTCATGCTGGATATCAGTGGTGTTTTGTTAATAATGAATTAGAAAAATTAACTTTAATATCAAGCACATCTGCAACGGTGAGCTGTTAACAGATCGTTAGCCCCGACTCACGTTTCCTTTGCGTTGAGTTCGACGTGGATTTTCTAGTTTTCGTTGCCGTGACTAGTGACTAGTGACTGTTAAGGCTGCAATGCAGACGGAAGTAATAAATTATATTAATAGCAAGAATGCCAGGTAATTTACGTCTTTTAAGCGTCCGAGATAACTAACTGTCTTATATCACACTGAATTAATGAAAAAGATGTGCGCTGTGATGTACTTTAACAGGGGCAAAGCTTCTTGTTCTACTATAACAACTTTAACAAACGCCATTTGGGATTTAACTTTTTTCCATTAAAAAAACTAATAAATACACATTTTTGAAATGCGTCAAACTAGGTCGTTATTTCACGATAATACATATACATTTCCATCCTTACTTAACCTTTTAACTGAGCGGGTACCCGAACTGCGAAGCGTACTTTTCTAGGAGCCTATAAACAGCAGAAGTGGTTCAGGGTTTGAGTCCAAGAAGAGGCCGTACCTCAGTAAAGATTCGGTTTTGTTCACGGTAAATTGAACATATTCGAAAGCCTTGCTTAGTATCTACATCCCTACTCATTATGTATCCTTCCGTCACTTGTAAATATTAACATTGCCATTGACCCGATCACTTTATTCATACGCGATCTGAACGAAACCGCGGGAATGTTAGAAAATTAAAATGTTTTACTATTTCCGCAAATTTATACTCTAACGTGGATTGAAATATAAACATAAAACTTTTATAATTTAATTGGCTATAAATTTAAAAATTACGTCAACGATATGACGCCAAGTATTAAGAACTGTTTTAATTGATTCGTTACCACCTTAACCGGAAGTCTGCATTCCAATGTTTACTGCATCTTATACGTAGTAATGGACGGTGATTTCTCGCAAAGGCTTGTGAACAGCCTTTAAAGAAAATACTGTATTAACAAATAAAGCAAGTAGTTGCAAAGATTACGGAATAGAAGAGAACTGCCAAATTTGCGTTATTGTAAGATAAAACGTTATACTCTAAGGACAATTACAAATATTCACTGTATTTTTTTATTGATGGGCCACATTTTTTTCACAAAAATATTCTACGTCTAGTTGTACTGCAAAACACGTCAGTTCAGAACAAATATCGCCGTTGGATGATTTTAACCCACACCCGTATTAAGTGTCTGCCAGCCAATCACGGACGTCCAGTGTCAGATTAACTTAATTCTGATTGGCCCAGACGAGTAGGAAATGTCTCCTCACACAGACATGCAGCCAAATAGCCAAAGAAAAATCTGCAAGCTTGCACGTAAGAATTTGAAATATAGCTTGAGCATACATTTTTTCACGAAAAACAGTTGGCCCTAGTTGTTGGAGTTTATTTAATTCAACACGTCCTGCGTAACTCCTCTCCAATGAGTAAACACTTCAGTTTGGTGTAATATCACGCGCAGTAGTGTCATACGGGGAATGGTTTCTCGTCAAGGCAGTGGCCAATATATAAATTCGCCTGCTCTAGTATATTTAAAGCTTGAAGACTATCGTGGAGGCAAGTAATGACGTTAGTTCTGCGGGTCACTACCGATAAGTTTAGTCTTTCTATATACAAATATACATTAAAATAATTTTTAATGCGATGATAAAATACTTAGATTACAGTATAATGCGTATTTGACAATTTAACTTACACTTATGTTTGTAGATAATGCAACGCCAAGAAGTATACATGTGATTGAAATTACCTTTATACCGCAGATTAGTTACATGACGATACTCAATTGATTAGGATTACAGAACTGTAAAGGATCTCTGCCCTTATGAATTCAATATGGTTTGAAGCCATAATATGCTGCAATCAGAGACCCTGAACGACGTGGCATGGAATCACAGAGGACCTGGATATGTTCCTGGGGAATCTCCTTACACGCAGTTTGTGTGCAAGCACACAAAGCATCAACAGTGGTTGCTGGAGGTCCGTGACGAACAAGTTGCCTACCAACCATAGCCCAGACATGTTCGATGGGTGATGTCAGGCGAACGTGCAGGCCAGTGAAGCTGTGGTACCCGTCGTTCATTGAAGAAGGCTTGCAGATTCCTCGCCACATGTGGCAGGGCAATTTTCGGCTGAAATATGGCATGTGGAGTCACCGGGATGAGGGGCAGTAACCTCGGGCTCTAAAATCTCCCTTGTGTAGCGGTTGCTGTTCAGAGTGCCCTCAATATGTAGGAGTCGAGATCGCTTGTTGTATCCAATGGCACTCCAAAGCACCACACTTGGCGTTTGTCCGCTATGCCGCTCAACAATGCCGGCTGCCAGATTGCGATCACCACGGTAGCGTCTAACACGTATGCGGCCATCGAAGGACAGGTTGAAGTAGGTCTCGTCCAAAAACCCAGCATTTTGCCACTCAGCAAGCCAGCGACGGCGTTCACGTGCCAATTGCGGTCTGAGGCGTTTGTGATTTCTGTACAATGAAAGCCGACGCAATTGCATGCGTGCCACCAGTCCAGCCCGCAGCAGACGGCGTCGAACCATCAACGCAGACAGGTCCACATCCGTTGCAGTGCTCTAGTGTCGAGCCAACACTGAACGAGGGTGTACGGTCCGTTACGGTCATGTGGACAAGATGGCGGTCATCGCGTACAGTGGTCACAGCATGGTCCAGTACCCGCTCGTCACTGCGTACGACCCTCTTCTATCCTCTGGCTCCACACACGCATCACTGTCGTAGCAGCATGCCCTGTACGAGCCGAAATGTCACGGTATGACAAACCAGTTTCCCGGTGACCGATCATTCTGTCCCGTTATAACTCAGTCACATGCTAATATGGGGCTCTTTGACGTCGACGAGGCATTCTGACACCTGCTTTCACTTAGTTTGATGGCTCTTCACTGACTGAGCTTGGCTTAACACGAATATTTCTGTTCACACAAGACAGGGTGCTGCTGGACTTACGTGTAAACCCCCTCTCTGCAATCGTAATCACGTATTGCTGGTACACTGATCTACAAATCCTCCGAGTTTCATTTGGATTCATTTGGGTCATTCTTTCTGGGTGTTGCAATTTTCACAAACAATAGTGTCTTATGCCGAGTATATTCGTTCGCGCATGACTCTTTGCGAAATAGGTAAAATCATAGTTAGTGCTGTACCAGGTCAAAAGCTATCACCGATACAGACAGCGCCTTTTTCCTGGATAGGCAGCCACAGGTACACAAATATTTTGTAATAGTTTGCTGCCAGTACCATAGACCAATATAAATTATATTCATAGTTTCCGTCCTCTAAGTCATAACAAGGAATTCGTAAGTACTTGTCAGACCAAAAATTTCCTATTTTGCAATAACTGGAACGAAGAATTACTGTGTAAGTTAAGGGATTTTAAAAAATCTAATCAGATTTGTTTTACTGTAACCAATTTATTATTGCCTTAGTAATGTTTTGTACACTTAGGAATATATTTTTTTTGCGGTAGTAACATCTAATTTTACGAACAATTAAAGATACTACTTAGTGAAAATAATGTGTAGAGTAGGTGTTCGGCACACAAAGTTTCAGCTGAATTTCTTGGATAGTACCAAATAGTGCATACAAATGTTTAAGAATTATACAGTTGTTTTGATAAAAAAAAAGACTAAATTATGACTATTCTAGGCAATATCCATAGCATAGTTTACATGTAAAATATATTAGGATTTTTTTGACAATTTTCTGAAATGTTAATGTATAAATTTAGACCGATTTCACTCAATAGAGTGAACAAAAGGGTTAATCAAAATTGAGATTTAAGTGCACTTAATAATAACTGCCAATACGCCAAGTTAGGTTTAAATTGGTTAAATTGTTATCATGTTTAAAATTATTTAACCCTGACTGTAAAGCGTCAGGGGCCTATAAGAAAGCAATGTAAACATTTTAAAATTACTCTATTCATGCTGTCTGTAAATATTACTGTATGTAGGTTAATTTATTCCTTAATGTTTTAATTGTTTCATAAATGACTATCCTGAAAATTCTGCCCAGTTTGACAAGTGGAGTGGATACATTTGGGCGGCTCTGAAAATCAAGGTCTTGAGGACCTCTGAGGGCGAAGCAAACTGAGTATGGAGAAGCGCCGGATTGCAAGGGCGGGAGGAACTGGAGATCCCCGAGAAAACCCGGTGACCGACGGCATCGTCCAACAAGATTACCACATGCGAAAGTCCGGTAACGAAACCGTCAGAAATCGAACTCTGTTTGCCTAATTAAGAGGCGAGCAGTCTGGCCACTATACCACCGCGGCTCCCAGCCCAGATTGAAGACAATCAGAAACAAGTGGGTTCTTCAGGACATATAATTTATCTAAGTTCTTTCATCAGACATCAGTAGAACACAAACTCGACATTGGATTTGTCCAATCTTCATGACGACGAGAACAGTCATAATTAAGAGACCATCGACTAAAGATGAGGTAGACCTGCTTTCTTTTTCAGCGCAATTCTCCGAAATTAACTCACCCATGTTCAAAATAACTGAAAATCTCATGTTCAACGGTGATGAGTGTGTTTGTGTATGTTTAATTTCTCCAACAGATCCACCCTTTTATTAGAATAATAGCATACTTTGAATAATTTGAATGTATTATAGTTGAATTGAAAATACGTCAGTGGAAGTGTAAAAACATTCCAAAACACATAATTACATTAATAGTGTTACAACCATTCTATGTGCGTTGTTATAAACAGCGATTATTTACAAAAAAAAAACAGTTCCTGTTTTGAACACGTAGGGAAGGTTACTTCCCAGCTGATAAGCGAAATCTACCCAATATTTCCACTACGTAAGATGACGCGATGATGAATTTGCCATACAACTCGCTTCCCACCACGGCGAAACGGATTCAATTTTCAGATGGATCAATGTCTGAAGCGTGGCAGACGCTGCTGTTGATTCACTTTGTTTTCTCGGGGTGCTGCCATTTCCCCTAAAAGAACATTCATTCGCTGCTACATCTTCACCTTTATTCACTTCCATCGGTGCCAAAGGACTTCTACTTATAAGCGAAGTCCAAATATTTCTCACTTCCCTCAGATTTTTTCAATCTCTGGAGTTTCACTACCTTCTAGTA
>NQII01012060.1:0-29194 GCA_002778355.1 Clitarchus hookeri
ACTGCAAAACTGAGCAAAGATACAAATTTAGCAGAGTACAATCAGAATTCAATTGAACTTTGTGTACTACAAAATGGAGCCTTGAAAAAATTATTTGACAGAAAAAGAGGGTCTATTTTATACCAGTATAACCATGCAGAATAAATAACAGAATGATTATGTGTACTCACAAATACTAATAGTTTAAACTGAACCATAACAATTATAAATAAAAAGTAGAGCATCTTGTTTAGTCCTCTTATTTTCTGTTTTGCATAGTTACCTACACTGATTGAAAACATTTTCCCATGTAGTTTTTAGTCTGTGGGTCTAGTTTGTAGTCTAAAAAGGCAACACAGTCCAAAGTTCAAATAAATTCTAAATGTAATTCAACCAAGCCACTGTCAAACTTCAGAAACATCACAAATATGGGGTTCTAGCAGCATGGTGCTGAANTAAATGTAATTCAACCAAGCCACTGTCAAACTTCAGAAACATCACAAATATGGGGTTCTAGCAGCATGGTGCTGAGATTAGAGCCGAAAATATTATTGCCCTACTAATAAATAAACAAAGCTTTACCTTATTTTGCTGGTGTGGATATTTACTTTATTGTGTTTAATTCCTGCCAAAGCTTCAGTTTAAAAAGTTAAAACCCCTGCACCGGTGATTTGACACTAATAATATGTGCACACATTTTTTTTTTTCAATTTTTAATGGTGCACACTTACAGCTATTCTGCATTTAGATTTAAATAATGTTCCCTTCTTACTCAATCATCTACCTTATTTTAAAAGTGATATATGGTAATAATTTTGTGTGAACTCAAAATACAGGTGCAGTAAAGTTCTTGAAATAATGAATGGTCCAAATTTTCAGATGATCCACACCTGTACCATTTGACACGAGTTTAGTTTATTGGGAGTTCGCTATGTTACTTAATTAGTGTAGTAATTTTACTGGCACTAAGGTTTATAATATACATACAAACAATAAGTACAAATATACATCCTCAATTGTCAGCTAGGACCAGTATATTCAATTACTACAAAAATAACAAGATCAACAGCCATACTAATTATAATACGCATATACAATAAAATTTGTATGTAAAAATTTTGTAGGAATTGCATATGGTAAGGTCCCAGTAAAATGTGTATTCAGAATGGAATAGGTAAGACTAATTTTTAGCAGTTATAGGAATAGTTCTTCCATGCATATTTTGCAACAAATAATTTTCAAAACAATTTATTATTACATATATTTTTTTCTTGCACACTCCACACAAATTATTTATTTTAAAGCACTTTGCATGTCTGGAACAAGCATTTATCACAATCAAAAAATCATATTTTCCAAATAAATGTCTGTAAACCTACATCATCAAAAATTAGATATTTAATTTGTAATTGTTATTTATGTATCCGAGCCTATTAAAGTGGAGTTGACTCTAACAATCTGTACATTTGGACCATCCGTACTGTATTTAGAAATGAAACTGGTTTCACATTTTTGTGAAAAGCTCATAACATACGATTTTGGGGTACTTTAAAATTTCATACCACAAAGAATGTCAGACAGATGTTTAATCGGTCCAGTTCCGAATTAATTTACGAGCTCAAGTGTTGCAGTCGTTCAAAATTTTGACGTGCACTGTACTCGTGTCAAGCGTGCTCCTCATAACCAATGAGCGTGTTGCGTGCATTGCCAGCATTGAACATTCACAAATGAGAGGTTAGGAAACTTCAACAAATCTGATTTTGCATAATAAAGACACTCAAAACACCAGCAACTGATTCCTTGTTATGTATAGTGCTGACCATAAATGCCCGTCATGTGCAACATGTCCTCCATCATGGACAAAAGGACTGAAAGGGTCGAAACAAAGGTTTTTTTTTCTCCAATAAACCATTATTTTCAATAAACCACAGCCAAACAACATTCTCTACTACACCCGGTGATTTCCATAAATATTTAAAACAAACTTTTTGTAGAATAATTTCCTCACAAGTTTTTAATACCCGTTTTCTTCTATTGATGAGGACACATTTTGTCAGCACGATAACAACTGATATTATTTGAGGATAAATGTTTGGATATACAAAAAAAAACTACTACTCTAAATGGGTACATACAAATGCTAAAAACAACAAAATTTTATGACCACCACCGTCCTGGCAAACACCGACTACAATGATGTCAAAGACACAACACAAACATGTCACTAATGTCAATGCAACTGAAATACTGATATCAAGCATGTTTGGATTAATTTTCCAAAGTTACAATTACAAGAAGATACTGTAATTTCTTTAATACAGATTTCATTCTTACTTATTTTTAAATATCTTAAATTTGTTAGTTGCTTCTTTTCTGTGTACAGATTGTTTTCAGTTAAATAGTTATGTGAATTTTCATTCAGTTGCATTAAAATGTTCCGAGTAATTGATTGCAAAAGAAATTCATAGTAATAAGTAGTTGCAGCACATTGTTCTACAAAAAAAGACAGCACAAAGATTACTGATGTAGCTTCCACATGCACGTCTCAAAGTTCTGAACATGAGAAAATTATACCGTACATAATCTGAACAACGACAATGAGGCTAACTTAAGTAAGTATTTGTTTGGAACATTACTGTAAAAACCATGCCAGATCTGTGAAATAGTATATAAAGATGCTCAATGGACAGCAAAAAACACAAACTTTTATTACATGTAGAAAGAGTAAATGAAAATCAATGGGTCAGTTTTGTGTAAATTTGAGTTGATTCATTTCCTTTATTTGAATCCTTATCGGTGGCCAATGTGTATTACTCTCCTTCAGTCATAAGAAGATGGAGGAAGGAGGGAGGGGAGTCAAGCAGTATCCTTTAACAAATTTCCTTACATTTCCCCGACTTTTCCAGGTAGCCAGTTACTTTTCCCTGATCAAAATCCACAGCAAAAATTAAAATTACTTTTACAATACTCCCTTAAAAATTACAGTTTTTTTTTTTCGTAGCACCAGTATAGCCTACCATTATCGATGCTTTTCTGTGCAATACAAATATTTTTGAAATATTATTTTAAAAATATACGAAGATAGCACATTAAAAAAAACTAGACAGGTGGAATACTAAATATCTCAGGACCAGAAACAGTCAGAATACAATAAATTATACAATGTAATAATTCACTTTAAACTACTACAAGTGTTCAAATTATTATTTGAGCTAACATTTTTTTTTTTTTGCAAAATTTTAAGCTGGTGCCTAAAATCACTTTTTCCACTGTCAATGACTGCTGTATCAGGAAGGGGAACAAAAACATTCAACCACAAAAATATATAAAACACTAGTTACAATTTAAGTAACGAAAGTGGACTTGGAGATTTTAAATTTTCCTACATATATGGAATAAACCAAAATACTGCAAATACATTTCTAACCACTTTATGAAAATTCCCTGACCTCATAAATTTCCCTGATATTTCTCTGACTTTACCTGAAATGCATAATTCCCTGACTTTCCCAGGCTTACCCTATTTCCCCTGATGCTAGCAACCCTGGAATTAGCATACTGTTTCATTAGTGCATCTCTCTTAGAGAATGTGTTTGATAAATAATAGGTAATGATTAAACTAAAATTTATCTGCACGTGAAATTTAAGAAATGTATTATGAAGCATAACATGAAATTTACATGAAAACACTACCGCTGAAGCAATGAGATGGCACCACGGTTGTTATATAAATGATTCAGTTCCAAACAAAACAATACTTATTTTTTATGCAAACTGTGATGTAGATAGAAGGAAATTAATTAAAAGTGTTACAGCATACTGATGTCAACTTGTAGAGTAAAATTTCTCCTTTTGATCTTCAGAAGGCATAAGCACATTTATCATTTATACACGTAACGACACTTGGCTGCATCTCTGCAAAACTTACATGCTCAACAAAATAAAACCAATTCATATTTTTGTACAGAAAAATGAAGTAACTGTCTTCCCAAGTAACTTTATAAAATTAAAACTAAGCAATGTACTTAAAATGTTCTAAATATGTAACATTAACACTGAAAATATTGCAATGCTTTACAACAATATGCTATCAAAATTTAGTAAAGCCATTAATTTATTACAATATTATGCATTTTAATCACTAACAGCAACAAACAGTTTCAAAATCAAGAATAACATAAATAAATAATAAAAAAAATAAACTATCAACAAGAAAGCTAGAGTACTGAGCAAAGTGTTTTTAGAAAAATATGTGGTCTCACTGTTAAATACTCATTACTTCTGTAAGTTTTTAAAATTATTTCATAGTATTTCCATCAAAAAGTATGGAATTCTTTCAGCAATATGAAAATATTTGTTCCCACCAGAAATACACAATATGGTACAAACAACAGTTATCTGTTGTTTGTCGAAGAACACAGAACATTAATAGCTGTACAAGTGCCATATGGAATGATAGCCAACAATTTTAATATGCGCAATCAACCTACTTGCCACTGAAACAAAAAAACAAATGCAATGTTATTAGAAACACAAATGGAACATTAAAGATAAACCTGCAAATGATACTTATGCAAGACAAAATCTATGACACTGAATTTATCAAACAGAGATAAAAACTGTTTTACCATTAAATTATTACATGTAAAATAAATTTTCCCCTATCAATGTAAAAGATGAAAATTTTGTATTCACACATACTGTGGCAATTTCTGAAGGCAGATTCACGAGCATATATATTTTGCACACGGGAATCGTGCCAGACGATGCCACTGGTCGATGGGTTTTTTCGAGGATCTCCCATTTCCTCCGCCGTTGCATTCTAGCGCTGCTCCATACTCACCACACTTCACCCTCATCAGTTCTCAAGCCCAAACCTCTCCATTCCACAAGCATATGCTGCAGGTGTGATTCCAATCTGCCGTTTTCTTAACAACACTGCTACAAATTAACGCAATCACCATTCTCAGATGGCAAGAGTTAAACTATCAAGTCTACAGAGCCGCCAGAATATGCAACAATTAGGTACTTACTGTGATTTACCCCAAAAATCACATGTTTATGCTGAAGAATTGTGATTAAACGAAATTCAATTTGGTTTCTGGATACGTTAGGTTTAGTTAACTACCATAAATGTTGAAATTCAGCTGTGTGGCCATATTGGTCTGGCTATGTCCACCTCCCCTGGTAAAGCACAACCCCTCCCATGCGCACTGCCCTACCTAAATGTACTGAGTACCGAGCATATTACAAATCGGAAGAACAGATTATTTTTGTTCTATGGAAATGGCATGGATCACTGGTCCAAAAATTGAAAGGAAGGACTATTTCTGGGAAGAAAACAAGATGAGCAAACTGAAAAAACTTTTGCATGATACACCTTCTTCTAGAAATATGGGGATCAGAGAACCTGCACTTATTGCCTTAAATACGTATATGCGTAGTTTCAGTTGTTTTATTGTGGCAGTCCGTACCTAGTGAGAAACATCTAACTGTTGCTAACTTTAAAGTTTCAGTTTGACGCGTAATGCACATTAGAAGTATGTGTTAGAAGCGGCGCTGTCGCTTACAGTCCAAATTCTGTCAGAGTATGTTCATCGCATGCATAAAGCCAGGTTGTTCTTGCAGCCGTCACAAATGAGTTTTGTGTGGAGCCTGTGGAGGCGAAACTGGCAGCCAGTGCTTTTGTCTAGCGCCGTTCTCCCAGACAGCAGACATGGCGCATTACTATCTCGCTTGCGACCTGACTCACTGTCTCTCTTCTCATTCCCCTCACTGGTGTTCACTCGGCTGTCAGGTGCGAAGGAATTGAGAGCAGCAAAGTTGGAGGGGCGGGATAGCAGATGCTTAGTTCCGAAGATAGCCACAGACAAAGAAAAACATGTCCCGTGGATGGGAAGCGTTGGTTCCCACAGAAATAGGCGACACCCTTATTATAGTGTGGCCCTTTTGTTACATCATCCAAAGAATTGTAGCAAATACGACCATCTACATTCACCAGTCAAACATTAATACTGCCACTTTTCCCAATTTCCTGAAAGTAGCTAACTTCGAACTCAAAAGGCTGTTTTTGATTTCTATGGGGCTACTTTGTACCCTATTAAAGATATTTCAAGAAATATAATTAATTTTTTTCAAACTTTCAACTTCTACCTGTGGCCATTATGTTTCTTCATCTTTACTTAAGAAAAAATATTTCTTCACTACCTAACTAGAAAAATTTCTTCTTTGGCTGTTCTTGTATATATTTTTCTTTCCTTTGGAGAAAGAGGTTACATATTTTCAAGTGCTCTTGTTCTTACAGATCAGTTTTTTTACTGCGTTGTTGATGGTCACATATAAACATTATCCACAGCATCAATTTAAGTGCAGCATGTATTTTCTTAGTAATAGTTCAACATTATACTTCCCAGTGATTTTGCATTTAAAGAATTTTAATGTTTTCTGTTTTAACGTTAAAGGTTTTCAGTACAGTAAAATTTTGGAATGCTCACTAAATGATATAAATGGTAAATATCTCATTAGACTATGCAATAAAAATTTCCCGCCAATATAAATTGTGCATAAAATTTTAACAATACTTATTTGCCATTTGTTTGATACTATGTTTATAAATATTTTAGGGACTAAAATGTCTATTATAAACCCAAGTTATCTTCTGTCCCAGTGCCTTTCCTGTCACCACTGTTTGTAGTCCAGGCCAGTTCGATATCTGTTGCGAGGGAACTGCAGTGAGTTGCAATTTTCGCCTTATTGCAAACCCAAAAGTTCGCTTTTTATGCTTACTCACCAAAACGCTTTCTCATGTATGCTAAAACATTGCTGAATATATGAAAAAACAGTATCACATGTATGGAAAAAAGGTCAAACATTCACAATAAAAAATTTACAAATTTCAGAAAAAAGCATTTGACATTTTCAGAAACACTGCCACACAGCGAAACCTAAATAATTTTGAAGCCACCAAGCAAAAACCATATACAGCAAAAACTATGGTGGTGGGTTGAAGCGAGCCCAAGCTGTGTCTCCTCCCTGTGACGTCATGGTATGGGATGGAAGGGGAAGGAAAAGTTTGTGCTGGCTTGCAATAGCTACTTGCTATTCTCTCTTTACCTTGGATGACAGTGTTGGTAGAGGAGGATGACAGCAGTGACGATGACACACAAACAGTTAATGTTGGTCACCACAAAACAATAGCAGCAAAGTGTATAAATTGTAATAAGAGCCAAGTTCTGGCTTGTCAGGTAGGCCTAAGGATTGCCATATCAGGCATCCTGTAGTAAAAATGAACAATATTTAGCAAAATCTCCATCCTAAAAGTGAAATTTAATGGCCACGCAGCTGTTAAACTTATATGTGATAACTAAATTAGAGAGGAATATGTTGGCAATTATGAGAGAAATTATTAAGTAGGAATCCATCAGAGGAGCACGGGTGTAAAGCATAAAAGTAAACTCACCCGCAAGCCGCCGCCTCCCTGCCCTTGCTTGGCCGCCTCCTCCTCCTGCCGCTCCAGCTCTTCCTTCTTCTGCTGCTGTCTCTTTACCCTCTCTGGGTCCTTTACCCCCCGCCGCTCCTGCTCCTGCAGCCTGCGCTCCGCAGCCTCCACCTGCTGTCTCCGCCGCGTCTCCTGCCACACATGTCCCGTGCTCACACCACTGCCCCTTCCCCACACATCAACAAACTTGAAACATGTCCATAATGGGTGTGGTCATTTCAGCATTCCCTCGTGTGTGAATGATAAAAATAAATATATAGGAAATAAATATATGACCAAATCAAACAATGAATTAATTCATAAATGTTATAATAGATGAACTACTAAAGGAAAGAATTATTGAATAAATAAGAAGGGATGGATGCAGTTAGACGATTTTTGGACACAATTATTGAAAATTTCTATAGGATATATAATGATGTATAAATAGAGTGTTACCCTTAAATACAATAGTAGAAGGTGAATGCACAAAATAAACTTACAAAATATTTGGAAATCATACACAAAGTAGTATGCAAAAGTTTAAGAAGGAAATGCATTTATATAATGCAATACATTCTTGTTACCTAGACGTCAGATACCTAGAATAAATACTAAAATATTTGGAAGGAAATATATAAAAAAATTAATATCCTAATCCATAGTTGAAAAACAAAATTAAGAAATAAAAAATAAAATTTTGTAAAAAAATATTGACATAAAGAAAGTGAAGTTTAAACTAGAAATGCAATTCTCCATGATATTGGGTTTCGGTTTAAGTAGAAGTCAGATTTATTACAATACATTGATGTAAACTTTTGAAGTTTGTATGTCTACACATACATATTCATTCATTATGTATGCCACACTTTAGCCCAGAGCACAAGGGATGGTTTTTTTCTGCAAGCTTTGCTAAGATATTTGAGAGCGAGGCAAACAGCTATATAACTTGGTTACTTGCGGGGTCCATCACTGGTTTTGCTGCACAAGGTGTGGGTTTCCTTGCGAGCTGCTCCATCATCTAGTAACACTGGCAGCCATAAACATTTTTGACAGCTGGCAAAAGTCTTAACAATGAAGTCCGTACTGCAAAGAAAGAGTGCTGTAATTACAATTCTTTCAGTTTTGGATCATGAAGGAATGAAAACAGGAGTGTACTGGCAATGCTTTTTGAAGAACTGGGGTGAGTACACAGATAACCTCAAAACTGTATACAAACTTGTTTCTTCTATTCATCTATTAACAATGTCTTCTGCTCTTTTGTCCACTTTTCCATGTCTATAGTTCAGAAGAATACTGTCAATATGCCTAATTCCATTCATATAGTTATCAAAGTGAAGGCATACAAATTTTGTTGAATTACACTCATTCATTGAACGGTTATCATGTTCAAGTTGTAAATCATAACTGCAATGGTTTTTTTTTGTAAAAATTAAAAAAAAACCGTTTTATCAAAATTTAGTATTAGGTTATTTGCAGTAAACCAGTCTCTTTATTAAAAACCATTAAGGGCCACTTTTACAGGTTCACGTTAAACTTCCGGTTAGACTTTAACCAGAACTTTAAGACTGATCCATCCGTTAGTGTCTTTTACAGGTTCCTGTTAATATAATCTTCATTTTAAAGTCCTCGTCAACAAATTATGCCGAGGAAAATTGTTCCATGTGCGGCAGGCTTTAGTTTAGTTCCCCGAGTCAAGCAATTAATGAATTATTGGAATTACTAATGCTGAATTACTAAAAGGCAATGTTCATGATCCTATAGTTGAGAGTTGGTTTTGCTTTATTTTTTTCAAGCCCACAGCTATAGTCTATATAATGTTACTTTTTTATACTCATTATGTCGCCAAGAATGACGGCTTTTCCGAAAACAGGGAAAATTAATACCTGCAAATGGCGAGACCTATGCTCGATAAAACAGTAATTATTTAGAATAGCAGCTTTTCTGAAGGAAACGTTAAGGTAAAATAAGTAGAAGGTACGAGCAATTCGGCCGCTTTGGTTACATCGGACGCCATATTGAAAAGCCATGTAATGCTGTTCTAACGCGGACGTGATGACGTANTTGAATAGCCATGTAATGCTGTTCTAACACGGACGTGATGACGTAAAATAGTTCAGTACGCCATTGTATAGCATGCAGTGCAGTTCGCGGTGTGAATATTGTGTGCGCATGGTTTGCGCCGTCCGAACCAGACTGTGTGAAGGCTTGTGGTTGTAGAATGGAGGGTGCTAGTAAGAGTGTTTCTGTGTGTAATAGTCGGCTATGTGGCAGGTGTTGCCTGGACGTTTTAGTAGATCATGGTGTTTTGTTGGGTGAAGTATGGTGCACGACGGTAGTTGAATTGGTCGATAATAGTGGAATTGTACCCGCCGCCTACCTAGGCGAGTTAATTAATTTACTTCCTGTATTTTTTACTGTTACTTTAAAACCCTAAAATCCTAAATTAGAATAAAATCGTAGGTTAGATTAAAACCCTACAATGCTAGGTTAGATTTAAAATGTAAAATAGCGATTCACTCATTAGGAAATTGGGTGGACAAACGTTAAATTGAGGTGTTTTTGTATTTTTTGTGCATGTATTTATAGGGATTTTACTCTACAATTTCCCTGATCTTCATAGTCCTCACCACTATCTTATTTGTGGTTTGTATCGATAATACGTTAATGTCCCTAGTAAATTCGTGTTCTGGGTAATTAGTAATGTGGAAATATACCACTTTCGGTTGTTTTTCTTTTATTTTCAGAAAGCCCCTATTCTATATAATTACCATTACGTCAAACCCACAACGTCGAGGTTCAAAAACTCCGAACCATCACCGAAGAAGGCTACGAAAGAACTTTGAGGTATAGAGATGTGAAAAGTGAAGTTTTATAAAATAGAGATTTTCAAGCCTGGGAAAAAAAAATTCCTACCATGTCAGGAGTTGTGAAATCTGCAGATGAACTTTTAAAACACGAACTACAAATCCCCATTTCGAAATACAGGTTACTTGACGTTTACAAGACAAACTACAAGAGCCTGTCGCTATCAGTTTTCATTACACTAAAAAGTAAACAAACAATTAATCATACGTCCATTGGGAACTCGATATAAATATATCGATTTAGTGGTGGATTCCAAAATAGTGATCAAAAAATGATGTTGACAGTAACAGTATTTAATGAGCAAAGAGCCCAAAATATTATTAAATTACGTTTTCAATGCAGTAACCCGAAGTAAGATCTTTTGGTTAGAAAGTTGGGAGCAAAATGAAACACCTTAACACTAGCGGTAAATAGAGGATTTTATTTTTACAGTAAACTTCTGATTTTCTGGGNTAAGAGCTTTTGGTTAGAAATTTGGGAGCAAAATGAAACACCTTAACACTAGTGGTAAATAGAGGATTTTATTTTTACAGTAAACTCCTGATTTTCTGGGGTAATGACCGGTTAAAGGTTTACGGAAGGCCGATTTCACGGTTAAAACGTTAAGGAATGTTTAAGAAAAAAAAGGGGAACGATTACTTTAGACTTACATACTGGACACGTAGATTATATAAACAAATAATATAGTCATACAAGAATTCATTTTCTGACAGCCAGTGTAAGGCAACATCATAAATGATATTATTACCACATTCATAAAATTTATTTTATCAGCTGATGCGAGAACGATTGTAATAAAATAACACTTTGGCTATTTTGAAAGCTTACATTAGCACAGCAGACAACGGGGAAATATGCAGGTAGGAAGATCGTAGACAAAATGTATATGTATTTTGTTTTATATCGTTACAAAACAGCTGCTATTAGTGTAACAAATTAAACTTTGTTCTAGAATGATGTTTAGATGTTTAAATAAAAATGGGTCACCGTTTGCGATAGTTTTGATTCGTTCATGTCTTTATCATAGGCCATAGCTAGTGCTTGCTTGTTACGTCACCACGTGTTTGCTTTATATTAATTTAAAAGGCCGGACATCTATCACAGAGTATTTTTTAAAATATTTTTACATTAATTAGATGTACTATATTTCAAATTCGAGCTTTTTCGAGCCCACACGAGTTAAAAAATTCAATTTTAAAAAAGCGTGCTAGATACACTTATATGAGACAGCAACAAAATAGGCGACCGTGCTGTTATCTGTTGGCCAGTGCACGCGGCTTGCTTCGGAAACTACGCCTCCGTGAAATGACACGTTTTTAATGTGAAAAGTGCAAATATGCAAACGAAATATAACAGTTTTAAATTTTCCGCGAACTCTATAAAAAAATTTTTATGTAACGTATTTCCGTGTAAAACGATTCTGCTTGATGGTAATTTGGATTCGGCCTACAATAGCAAACGTTTCTGAGGCTGGCTCGCCATTTTTTTTTGTGATAACTCCCTTCCCAATACAACAACAAAGCGAAAATAAATTATTTTTTTTTATTAAAACCACACGTGGCATGTTGTTTTCATATGAGTTATTCTTGCTGCACATAATATTTATGTTAACGTAATATTCTGTCATCCAGTCGATCTCGGTGCCACGGTTAATTTATAAATAGCTTCTATATGTATGAATGACTGTAAACTACAAGATCTCGCCTTTTTGACGAGCAGACGCTAGATTTAATCTTGAAATACTGTGTTATTATGAATGAGAATATGCTATCTGACAATTTCCGTGAATTCCTAATACTTCTAAGTGACACACACATTCACTGTGGAAAAGTGTGTAAATATAGCACCCGAACACTTTTAATATGAAAATTAATCAGTATCGCATCACTCGACTGCAGCCAGGTAACAAACTATGTCCGCATAGGTTATTAATAGCAGTGGTGCGCGACTGGCGACAGCTGTTCAATATTTGACTTTGAAATGGTGGCTCCACGGTCAAGCTACAACCCGATTTGGCCGTCCCGGTAAATCGGGAGTTGACTGTATTTTATTTAAGCATTCTTAAACCTGTCACTGCCACATAAAGGGAATGGTATGGAATTTGTCAAATCGCATTTTGGACAACTCCAGAGAGCAGCACAATGTACACAAAACTGGCCGTTGGAGAGAGAGTAAAAGAGGCGGCACACGATCTTTGGTCTACCAGGTTGTCACATACTGCAAATGTGCTGTCATTGGACAGATGCGTGTGACGCATCTTGAATACAAAAAAATCGCCGCAATTCAAATAATGCATGTGTTTTAATGGCACATTTAATGTGTCGAAATCTCAAAATCTAATCGATTTTAAATCAATTTTTCTAGTATCGATTATGAATTATGATAAGGTAATATATATATTATTCTGATTTATTGATGGTATAGCATAAACATACATCAACGAATCAACTGGTGAAGTTACAAAGTGAAGAAAATGTGAGGGGAGAAGTTAATGTGTACGCTCTTTAGAGAGCACAGAAGTAAAGTGAATACAATAAAATATAATAAAATGCTATAAAATAAAATAAAATTAATGAGTCTTTGGGCAATTGATGTGCCTAAAAGGGGAGTATCGAATTGTGTTAGTATATTCAGTGGCAGTATATCCGACGTCAATCAGTTAATATACTTCCTAGGACAGAAGTATATCAGCAGATGTGGTACTATTAATTAAGGGCACTGACTTATACTACACATTACTCTGTGTTTAATTTAATTGTAATTTTATAGTTTATAGGGTGTGTGCTTTGAATACGGCTCCCCCCTTTCATACTGTATTTCTTGATACACTTCTGTACATAATCTGGACGTACTAACGTTACCTGAGTGGTCAGGGATAGAAATGCGGTCATGGTCTTGACACTATGTTAAGAAAAATCAAAATATTACCAAATATTCCTGTTTCTAATAGAATGGGCGCCAGCTCACTGGGTAAGCATGAAGTTACAGTTCTGAGGATCGTGGGCTGAACGACCATGTGGCTGTATCCCCTGACACACGTGGTACAAATTTACAGGAAAACGTAGTTTATAGCCAGGGTATTCAGGCTCCCCAGCATTCCTTAATATTACCTTTTTACCTTATGAATGAAGGATGCTTCTGTGAGGCATTAATGACTTCCCCGATAGGGTCAGAGCTTGGAATACATCACTAAAATGAGAACTCACAAATTTCGGTTAACTCAAGTAAATTGTATTGCCAAATATTGTACACAATTACATGTATACAATGCAAATTAAAGTGGGCCTGACTCACAAGGCCTACCAGCAGCCATTACTGTACAAAAGTCCAATAATGGTGCAAAAACTTACAATAGTAATTAAACCTCTGGAGTCGGTAAATTGAGCTGACGTAGGGGTGCTGCGAACATGGGGAAGACTGTTGGTAAACCCAATAAAAGTTCCAGTAAATTACATTAACCAATTGCAGTTAAGTGTTGAGAGCAAAGTATGAAAGTGCCCCGCAATGCACATGCAGCACCTAAGACCCGTGAAACCAGACTCCTGGAGATGGCGCGGGCAAGCAGCATCCTTGCCGAGAGCTCGCTCCACTTCGCGAGGTAATTTAATTAACCGACCTCATTAACATATAACTTGAAACCCATACACAAAAAACACTGAAACGTTATGAGCGAGTTTTCTTAATCCTGTAGAGAGTTAAGTTCTTAATTAACCACTCATTTAAATACAAAACATGATAATGCAGTGCCTTGCAGAACATGTGGGAAATTTAGGTCTGTTAAGTTTTGAGATACTCCACGACTGGAACAGTCAGGTTGAAAGAAAGACTAATTTGCTTAATTAGACACATAATTGCACTCGGAAGATTATATATAACAATGCATATACCCTAGCCTTGCTACTCTACGCCTCATTAAATATGAATGTGACATGTATTTATTCTACCAATACTTCACAATCCCCTAAGGACGAATTTCACAAACATTTACCCTTGGGTAATAAATTCTAATGCAATTTACTACACATTCTAACACTTGATTCCTATCCTAATTACACAGATCTCTCTAGGGACACCACAGGCACTCGGTTGGATANACGTGTGAATGAAACTGGGTGTGCCTCAGAATGCATGGACAAATGTTCCGTGTGCTGCATTGGTGCGGCTAATGCAAGCAGGGCAGCCCGGTGGCGCAGTGACAGTGGCCATGTCAGACCACACAGGAGTGGTCCTCGCCAAATGCACTCCCCTCCAGGAGGCCACTGTCACGGCAGGCAGGGGCGGCTCAAGTCTGCGTAGTGCAGCTAGTGATTACAGTATGCCGATTTCTGGAACATTACGGAGCACGCAAGTGTTTCAGCTACTTCATCGTGAATTTTATTGGCCTTCAATGAGCTGCATTATCTGTTATATGCTATACTCCTGCGAAGTTTGCCAGAAGTTTAAGAATTCTGGAGAAAATGTTGCAACCAATACTGCCAGAATTTCCATTGAGTTTGGTAGCAGCAGATGTTATGTGATGGTATTTTTTAGATATATTCAATAAATACGTAAAAATTATTTGTGTTAGTGCACACAATGGCTAAAGCCGCCCTTGATAAATACAAGAAATTTGTGCAAGAATTAGGTAAGGCGACAACAGTCCTAACAGACAAAGGGACTCAGTTTACTTTGGAAGTTTGGTCGACTGGGTTGACAACAATGGACATCAAGCCTACCAGCATGTCTGTGAGACATCCTCAATCGAATCCAAGTGAGTGATTCTTGCGTGATCTAGCGCGCATGGTATGTATTATTTGTCACTCCAAACAAAAAAATTGGGGGAATTATTTGCCTGCAATTGAATACCTGTATAATAACGTTGTACATGAGTTAACCCGTCAAATGCCTACTGAAGTGTTTAAAGACACATTTTCAAGGGCAACATTTTCCTGTTTAGCAGATTAGCCCTCGAATACATCTATTCAAGATGTCGAACGAAATGGAGAGTTGCTACTATATGGAATTCGAACATTGGCCAAGCAGCGATTGTTTAAGATGTCTGAAGTTAAAAAACAACATTAACAGTATAAGATAGTAAGTGAGCATGTTTTATGTCCGTGTGATTATGCACTTGTTCGAGTCCATAATGTAAGTAACAAGGCGGAGTTCATAACAAAGAATTTACTACCAGTATTCTCTGAACCTTACAGAATTTCGAAAATTATTCAAGAGAATTGCATGAAATTAGTAGGTGAATATAAAGAGCAGGTGGTGGGAATGTTTATGTGAATCAATTGAAGAGATTTTACAATATAATCGGCCCTGAGCTGCCTGCATTCATAAGGGATTTGCCATAGAAAAAAAATACAATATTGAGTGTCGATTATGCAGTCTGTTCATCGTTTTCTAATTCAAAAGCAACTTAGGCATAGTTGTAATAGATAGTCGAATAATTATATAGTTCTGATCTTATGTAACATGCTAAAGTTATGAATTTTTTTTAAACTCGTTACTGTTGGATATTGTGTGAAGACAGTTGAGGCTGCGGCAATTTTTTGCATTAACATTTATTCAAGATATATACTCTACCATGTGAGTGTTGGTCACTGCACTGAGTAAGTTAGTGCTCGAAACTTAACTTTCAAATGTTCACGCTCTGCGCACGGCTGGTGATATGAAGTCCCGACTGGGTATCTGCGTCATCTCCGCATTTCAGGGAATATCTACTGGTAAAAGGTGAATATATACATTTTAGGATTCAGTGGAAGAATTTGCTGTTCCGTGATGTCTGGTGCCAGTTTGGTCCAGATGCCTGACATGTTGCCTGCCATATGCTTGCTGAAATCCTGTTGGTGCAAGAGCAGTGCAGTGGTAATAATAATCTTTTGATTCTCAGGAATCGAGTAACAGTTTTTCAAGGGATTGCCTAAGTATATGCACTATGTGATTGTTACCAGCCACTAAATCAGAATTACTAATCTTTATTTGTTATACTACTATTGTATCGGTTCGTTTATTTTCGTTTCAGCCCTCACACTTTAGCCCACCCATCCCTGTTCTTCCGCCTTTCCTTTTTTCCTTGAGATCCTCGGCAGCGCAGGAGGAAAATTGCATTCAGCGATGTGGAAGAGACTGATCTTTGCTCCTTCCTTTTTCACACCTATTTTAATTTTTTTTCTTGTTTATATTTGTGTGTGCTGTTACTGTGTTCTGCCATTTGTATTTTAAGTATTACCATGCTGTTGTTTTGTTTACCTATTGTTCATACCATCTTGTTAACTTACAGCTGCACAGGTCCAGAGAGGTGCTGTTAGATGACATCGGGAAGTCTGCATTTCTTCGCTTCACTGTGTGGAGAGGCTGCTGTGATGCAACATTCTCGCATCCTGTGGTGCTCATTGTAACATACCTCAACTAAATTAGTAATTTTTGTAAGTCGATATAGGTAGGTTATCTTCCAACATTTTTATTTGCAGTGTTACTTTATCCAGTCAATGATTATTTCCATTATGTGTTATAATTCAATCATTTTTATTCTGTGAGCCAAATGCTGTGTATATGTAGCCAGGGAGTTTGTTGATTTATGTAAGACAGAAGTTTATTTTCACTAAATGAAAATTGGTTGTTATTTTAATATTCATGGGTTACTCTAATCTGTTAAAATATTGAACATGATTTAATATGTATATTGTTTTCAACCAACATCTCTGCCACTCGGATGGTAAGTTGATTTCTTATAATACTTAAAACTAGGAATTATTTCGTACATTGTGTCCAATTTCACCTCAGAGGTATGAGAAAGTAATACTCTAGAATTAAATCTAGCTGGACCTTAATTATTTATTGAAGTACTTACCTGTGAAACCATACATACAATTTAGACAAAATTATAATATTGTGATTTTAAATTACATTTCAGAAGTACATATTAAGTAATGCTATATAATTTGGATATATGAAGTATTGCTTATTTAAAGTATTCAGACGGACCTATGAATTCTCGTTCTCGTACAGCATGGAGACAAAATTCCCGGTGGAACCGGCATTGGCCTCACCAAACCTCCCCTCTAGGTGGCGAATACCTATTAAAATGTCACACCTAGAGCGATTCTTTCTACTCTCACTTTATCTCCCACAAGCAAAGATCTAAATCAGCTCTTTTTTCTTTCGCAGGGCACCACCAGGAACTTTGAATTTTGAAGTCCGTCATACTTGTCCGAAATGAATTAAAACATATATATACTCTACCGCGCACACCTTTGTCCTTCTTTCACGGGAAAAATTAAGTATGACGGCACTCCCTTAGCACATTCTCGGCCAGTGCGCCCGGGCATCTGGTAGAGCTCAGATTTGGGGAACATCTGGTAACCANACAGAAGTAAAGTGAATACAATAAAATATAATAAAATGCTATAAAATAAAATAAAATTAATGAGTCTTTGGGCAATTGATGTGCCTAAAAGGGGAGTATCGAATTGTGTTAGTATATTCAGTGGCAGTATATCCGACGTCAATCAGTTAATATACTTCCTAGGACAGAAGTATATCAGCAGATGTGGTACTATTAATTAAGGGCACTGACTTATACTACACATTACTCTGTGTTTAATTTAATTGTAATTTTATAGTTTATAGGGTGTGTGCTTTGAATACGGCTCCCCCCTTTCATACTGTATTTCTTGATACACTTCTGTACATAATCTGGACGTACTAACGTTACCTGAGTGGTCAGGGATAGAAATGCGGTCATGGTCTTGACACTATGTTAAGAAAAATCAAAATATTACCAAATATTCCTGTTTCTAATAGAATGGGCGCCAGCTCACTGGGTAAGCATGAAGTTACAGTTCTGAGGATCGTGGGCTGAACGACCATGTGGCTGTATCCCCTGACACACGTGGTACAAATTTACAGGAAAACGTAGTTTATAGCCAGGGTATTCAGGCTCCCCAGCATTCCTTAATATTACCTTTTTACCTTATGAATGAAGGATGCTTCTGTGAGGCATTAATGACTTCCCCGATAGGGTCAGAGCTTGGAATACATCACTAAAATGAGAACTCACAAATTTCGGTTAACTCAAGTAAATTGTATTGCCAAATATTGTACACAATTACATGTATACAATGCAAATTAAAGTGGGCCTGACTCACAAGGCCTACCAGCAGCCATTACTGTACAAAAGTCCAATAATGGTGCAAAAACTTACAATAGTAATTAAACCTCTGGAGTCGGTAAATTGAGCTGACGTAGGGGTGCTGCGAACATGGGGAAGACTGTTGGTAAACCCAATAAAAGTTCCAGTAAATTACATTAACCAATTGCAGTTAAGTGTTGAGAGCAAAGTATGAAAGTGCCCCGCAATGCACATGCAGCACCTAAGACCCGTGAAACCAGACTCCTGGAGATGGCGCGGGCAAGCAGCATCCTTGCCGAGAGCTCGCTCCACTTCGCGAGGTAATTTAATTAACCGACCTCATTAACATATAACTTGAAACCCATACACAAAAAACACTGAAACGTTATGAGCGAGTTTTCTTAATCCTGTAGAGAGTTAAGTTCTTAATTAACCACTCATTTAAATACAAAACATGATAATGCAGTGCCTTGCAGAACATGTGGGAAATTTAGGTCTGTTAAGTTTTGAGATACTCCACGACTGGAACAGTCAGGTTGAAAGAAAGACTAATTTGCTTAATTAGACACATAATTGCACTCGGAAGATTATATATAACAATGCATATACCCTAGCCTTGCTACTCTACGCCTCATTAAATATGAATGTGACATGTATTTATTCTACCAATACTTCGCAATACCCTAAGGACGAATTTCACAAACATTTACCCTTGGGTAATAAATTCTAATGCAATTTACTACACATTCTAACACTTGATTCCTATCCTAATTACACAGATCTCTCTAGGGACACCACAGGCACTCGGTTGGATNTTCAAATGCTATTTAATACACATTCTAACACTTTATTCCTATCCTTATTACGCACATATCTCTAGGGACACCACAGACACTCGGTATCGGGTCATGTTGTGTGTGTTCCGCGGGCCGCACTGGTGCAGCGACTGTGGGCCGATGATGTGATGACAATGGCCGTGCAGGACCACACAGGAGTGGTCCTCGTCAAATGCACTCCCCTCCAGGAGGCCACTGTCACTGCAGGCAGGGGCGGCTCAAGTCTGCGTGGTGCAGCAAGTGATTACAGTATGCCGATTTCTGGAACATTACGGAGCACGCAAGTGTTTCAGCTACTTCATCGTGAATGTTATTGGCCTTCAATGAGCTGCATTATCTGTTATATGCTATATTCCTGCGAAGTTTGCCAGAAGTTTAAGAATTCTGGAGAAAATGTTGCAACCAATACTGCCAGAATTTCCATTGAGTTTGGTAGCAGCAGATGTTATGTGATGGTATTTTTAGATATATTCAATAAATACGTAAAAATTATTTGTGTTAGTGCACACAATGGCTAAAGCCGCACTTGATAAATGCAAGAAATTTGTGCAAGAATTAGGTAAGGCGACAACAGTCCTAACAGACAAAGGGACTCAGTTTACTTTGGAAGATTGGTCGACTGGGTTGACTACAATGGACATCAAGCCTACCAGCATGTCTGTGAGACATCCTCAATCGAATCCAAGTGAGTGATTCTTGCGTGATCTAGCACGCATGGTATGTATTATTTGTCACTCTAAACAAAAAAATTGGGGGAATTATTTGCCTGCAATTGAATACTTGTATAATAACGTTGTACATGAGTCAACCCGTCAAATGCCTACTGAAGTGTTTAAAGACACATTATCAAGGGCAACATTTTCCTGTTTAGCAGATTAGCCCTCGAATACATCTATTCAAGATGTCGAACGAAATGGAGAGGTGCTACTATATGGAATTCGAACATTGGCCAAGCAGCGATTGTTTAAGATGTCTGAAGTTAAAAAACAACATTATAAGATAGTAAGTGAGCATGTTTTATGTCCGTGTGATTATGTACTTGTTCGAATCCATAATGTAAGTAACCAGGCGGAGTTCATAACAAAGAATTTACTACCAGTATTCTCTGAACCTTATAGAATTTCGAAAATTATTCAAAAGAAAATTGCATGAAATTAGTAGGTGAATATAAAGAGCAGGTGGTGGGAATGTTTATGTGAATCAATTGAAGAGATTTTACAATATAATCGGCCCTGAGCTGCCGGCATTCATAAGGGATTTGCCATAGAAAAAAAAATACAATATTGAGTGTCGATTATGCAGTCTGTTCGTCGTTTTCTAATTCAAAAGCAACTTACGCATAGTTGTAATAGATAGTCGAATAATTATATAGTTCTGATCTTATGTAAAATGCTAAAGTTAAGAATTTTTTTAAAACTCATTACTGTTGGATATTGTGTGAAGACAATTGAGGCTGCGGCAATTTTTTGCATTAACATTTGTTCAAGATATATACTCTACCATGTGAGTGTTGGTCACTGCACTGAGTAAGTTAGTGCTCGAAACTTAACTTTCAAATGTTCACGCTCTGCGCACGGCTGGTGATATGAAGTCCCGACTGGGTATCTGCGTCATCTGCGCATTTCAGGGAATATCTACTGATAAAAGGTGAATATATACATTTGAGGATTCAGTGGAAGAATTTGCTGTTCCGTGATGTCTGGTGCCAGTTTGGTCCAGATGCCTGACGTGTTGCCTGCCATATGCTTGCTGAAATCCTGTTGGTGCAAGAGCAGTGCAATGGTAATAATAATCTTTTGATTCTCAGGATGCGAGTAACAGTTTTTCAAGGGATTGCACTAGTATATGCACTATGTGATTCTTACCAGCCACTAAATCAGAATTACTAATCTTTATTTGTTATATTACTATTGTATCGGTTCGTTTATTTTCGTTTCAGCCCTCACACTTTAGCCCACCCATCCCTGTTCTTCCGCCTTTCCTTTTTTCCTTGAGATCCTCGGCAGCGCAGGAGGAAAATTGCATTCAGCGATGTGGAAGAGACTGATCTTTGCTCCTTCCTTTTTCACACCTATTTTAATTTTTTTTCTTGTTTATATTTGTGTGTGCTGTTACTGTGTTCTGCCATTTGTATTTTAAGTATTACCATGCTGTTGTTTTGTTTACCTATTGTTCATACCATCTTGTTAACTTACAGCTGCACAGGTCCAGAGAGGTGCTGTTAGATGCCATCGGGAAGTCTGCATTTCTTCGCTTCACTGTGTGGAGAGGCTGCTGTGATGCAACATTCTCGCATCCTGTGGTGCTCATTGTAACATACCTCAACTAAATTAGTAATTTTTGTAAGTCGATATAGGTAGGTTATCTTCCAACATTTTTATTTGCAGTGTTACTTTATCCAGTCAATGATTATTTCCATTATGTGTTATAATTCAATCATTTTTATTCTGTGAGCCAAATGCTGTGTATATGTAGCCAGGGAGTTTGTTGATTTATGTAAGACAGAAGTTTATTTTCACTAAATGAAAATTGGTTGTTATTTTAATATTCATGGGTTACTCTAATCTGTTAAAATATTGAACATGATTTAATATGTATATTGTTTTCAACCAACATCTCTGCCACTCGGATGGTAAGTTGATTTCTTATAATACTTAAAACTAGGAATTATTTCGTACTTTGTGTCCAATTTCACCTCAGAGGTATGAGAAAGTAATACTCTAGAATTAAATCTAGCTGGAGCTTAATTATTTACTGAAGTACTTACCTGTGAAACCATACATACAATTTAGACAAAATTATAATATTGTGATTTTAAATTACATTTCAGAAGTACATATTAAGTAATGCTATATAATTTGGATATATGAAGTATTGCTTATTTAAAGTATTCAGACGGACCTATGAATTCTCGTTCTCGTACAGCATGGAGACAAAATTCCCGGTGGAACCGGCATTGGCCTCACCAAACCTCCCCTCTAGGTGGCGAATACCTATTAAAATGTCACACCTAGAGCGATTCTTTCTACTCTCACTTTATCTCCCACAAGCAAAGATCTAAATCAGCTCTTTTTTCTTTCGCAGGGCACCACCAGGAACTTTGAATTTTGAAGTCCGTCATACTTGTCCGAAATGAATTAAAACATATATATACTCTACCGCGCACACGTTTGTCCTTCTTTCACGGGAAAAATTAAGTATGACGACACTCCCTTAGCACATTCTCGGCCAGTGCGCCCGGGCATCTGGTAGAGCTCAGATTTGGGGAACATCTGGTAACCAGGATTGTTTCCCAACTCCTCGCCCTCCGGGCGCAAGAGGCAGTGTTCGAACCACACTTCAGTATTTCATCGTATGTCTCATTCATACACACAAACACTCACTCACTACCATTCTCAGACCATTCGGTCTTGTCCATTCTTTAGAATCTTCGTCATATCATTTCATTTTCAAATCGAATTCCTTGGCTGTCGCTGGGCTCGTCATCATTGAGAGGTTTCCTGGAACAAGACAGAGTATTATACAGGAATTGGTCACATTCGGGTTTGTCACATCCGGTTTTGGTTAAGGAGCCGACCGTGGTGAAGGACTAGTAACTGACCACAGAATACCCCATGAAGGGTTTACTCTGCTCGAAAGTACACCTCCCGTACGTGCGGACGGCATCCTTGAAGATCTGGGACAGGTCGAAAAATTCCCCCTCTTCTCCAGAAGCACTCTTTGAGCAAGCTCAAGAGTGCCTCCTTGTTCGTCGGCAGACCCACCTGGGCGACAGTGAGCCTGTCCACNAGCACTCTTTGAGCAAGCTCAAGAGTGCCTCCTTGTTCGTCGGCAGACCCACCTGGGCGACAGTGAGCCTGTCCACGCACCCCATCTGGGGGAAGAGGATCTTCTCTCCCCCATCCATTGATCTTACCAGCAGAGCTACTGCTGCCATCAGGATGGTCGGTTCTTCCAGTCGTGAGATTTGGGTGCCTCGTACGACGTCGTCGTAGAGTTCCCATGATTCTTTCGGGTGGGCTCCCTTGACTGCTTCTTGCTCTGAGACAGGTTCGCCACTCCCGCTCGCTTCTACTGCTTGACTTGTTCTTGTTAATTTTGAGGAACCAGCATCACCCACGCTGCATCTCAGATAGCTGTCCTTCACAGTCTTGACCATTACTTTGACATCCTGACCCCATGCTAGGGGAAGGATCTTTCTCATCCAGTCTGCCTCCTCTTTTGAGGGAGATATAAGCTGGTCCCGGGCTGTTTCGCTGTCTAGCACACTGTTAAGGTAATAGACAGCATTGTCTTTATCTACCTGCGATTTCTGAGTACAAGTATTCAGAAAAAGCTTTCTTTCTCCAAGAGGTCCTGCATATACACTGTCTGGTTGATGCTGGTACTGAGAGTACCAGGTCTCTCTTGGTTTTGCTATTACACTGGTTGAGGTCTCCGCCACTTGAGGGAGAGCCTCTGGCTGGTGCTAGTGGTCGGAAACCACCGCCCCACCCAGTACTGTTTTCTACTTTCTTGTGTGACCCTCTTAGCCGTCTAAGGAGCTTATGGCAACGCACAAGTTGACCTCGGTTGACTGATTGCCTTAGAATGTTGTCACCACCCACCCATATTGATGGGGGGCATCACAAAGTACTTGTTCGTTGTTCAAACCCAGGCGTATAGCCAGGCAGCAGAGCCGCACAGTTTATATGCCCGAATCAACGGTACTAATTCGTTGAATCGCTTTTGGTCACTGCGCCACCAAGCTGCAATGTGGGTTTACTTTCAAGTTGTGATCTCCAATCACAGCGAGTGGTACCCCGAGAAAACCACAGCATGGAGACAAGTGGCGATATAGGGCCGGTGTTTGAGGTATAGAGACGTTGGATGACATAATGAAGGTAGGCCATATATATAACTGTGCTGTGTGTGGCCAGTCATTACCCTCCTGGAAAATAGGATTGTCAATCTGTACCAGTAAGGTGAGCACACATGTTCACAGAATTTATTGGATGTATTGCTATGCCATTAGGGTTCCCTCTTATCACCATCAATGGGGTACACTTTCACACAATGTCACCTATTGTTAGGGTCATGCACCGCTCTACAATGAAGTGTGGATCACAGCACTGGCCAGGACATCTTCAGACTCGAAACCGACGGTCGTCTGTATCCAGACAGAACCATGATTCATAGATGAAAACCACTGAATACCTATCCGCAAGCTGCCATGCTGCCCATTCTCGGCAGAAGATCACATGTGCTCGGTTATGCTCAGGTCGTAATTAATGGTAGATGTAAGGGATGCCACAATGACAAAACCTTCTCTGCTAGCCACCTGGTTATTGTGTTGGTGGACACAGGCATATCCCCAGCTGCCATGGCATTTACTTGGATGGCGTGGAGCGATTCCCATGGAGTGCTTACAACCTGTCGCACGATGAAACGATCCTCCCTGATGGTGGTTTGAAACCTAGCCTTCTTCGTAGTGTAGGCAGAATGGTCCATTTGAAGTGGTGAGCAATGCTCCGAAATGTTTAATCTACCTCTCGGATGCCGATAATACATTTTCTCTCAAACTCATCCAGATGGGCGAAGACAAGCACTTCTGTATGAATAGCATACTTTCACCAATTTGAATTTAATCAAACTGCATTACAAATTGGTTGAAGGTAGTATACAGATATTCCAAGGCACTTGTTTACTAAATGGTCTTATAACCTCAAATCCTATCCATGTCGATTAGTTCTGTACAGTGATGCAAGTACTCTGTTCTCGCACAACGGGACAGTGGTCGTTTTGACAAATGGAAAGGGTAGGGCGATGGCAAAAATGTAAAGTTTTTAATTGGTTAGTAAAGAATACTTTTTATAATATTTTTGAATTTGTTAACAGCATTTTTTTTGTCATGCAGCACTTATAATGTAGTTGACATGTACATGAATGTTATGAAGATAATTTTTTTATTTCGTATGTACACGTCATTATAAGCACTTTTTAACACGTACTCGTTTTTTCTCGTAAATATTGGTTTCTGAGTTTGGTCTGCCTTGAAAACAGTTGACAATCATTGATGGTCTTTTCGTCGGCCATTTTTCGTCTCAAGGAAAGGACGTTTGTCTGCTAGAAATGTTTTCCAGGATTTCGATGAGAGCTGGTAATGTGTATTTTTCTAGAAAGAAAATTTAGAGTACTCGGAATTTCGCTAATATTTCTGTGATTTAGTCACGTCAGTTTAGTTTAGGTTGAGTTCTGTGAATTTAATTGTAGTAGTATAGTCCATACATTTGTGATTTTTAAAAACATATTTAAAGGAATTAATTGATTGAAATGTTGTGTCGAATATGTACTGTAGCTTCTAAATCAGTTTCAGTTAAATTNTTTGAAATGTTGTGTCGAATATGTACTGTAGCTTCTAAATCAGTTTCAGTGAAATTACCACTATTATAAAATTTACATTGGCTGCCGCATCAAACTAGTTTCGCAACACAGTTATGGAAATGAAATTTTTTCTTCATTAGTTACACTCGTACATTTGTTTACATCCATACATTTGAAATATATCACATTTCATTTTGGACAGGTAAAATGCGACGTGGTTTCGGCTCAAAAAGCTGCTATAACCTTATTCAAATACTGAAATAATGTAAACAAGTACGTTGCGTGGTCAGAGAGCGCCAGCAAGAATACAACTTGTGCTCTGTCTGACGAATTGAGATGACCTGAGATCATTCACTCTGACGTCATAATGACGTGGTCGCGAGAGCATGAGAGTGCTTTTTGGGCCAATTGAGAGACTGCCATACTAGGACATCACACTATTCGCATTACATACTACAGAATGTGATAGTGGGGAAGGCTATGAAGATCAAGGAAGTTGTGAGGTAAGACATGTAAAATGTATGCAAATGACACGTATTTTGGGTTCCTTAACAATGCAAAATCGAAATTACCAAACACACTTTAACACAAATTTACTAGGGAAATGACTATATTCGCAGTACATACTACCAGATGTTACAGTGGGGAGGGTTATGAAGATGAGGGAAATTGTAAAATACTCATTTTTCTTACAATTCAAAGCTTTCTTTCAGAGTGACTCCTTTTCTCAATAATTAGCAGGGGTTTATGTTAGAGGTGGGTCACAGAGTATCAACCTGCTACTTTGTATCTGATACACACTTGCATCAAGCACTGTAACATGAGTACACTGCTGAAGTATCAGATACATTTAGTATCAGTTTAACATTTGCCACAAGTACGTCACATCTGCTGTTCCATATAATTCTTATACAATACGATTTTAATTGTATTTAAAATGTGCGGTTCAGATAAAGCCTAATTTTTAATATCCTGGTAAACGGTAGGTCATATATCGGCAGTACTAATCGTACTGAAACATAATCACAAAAGCTCATTATTTTGGCTGTACATACTATAAAATAGTATTAAATATTGGGGAGGGCTATGAAGATAAAAAAATGTTGGATTAAAAATTGTAATAAATGTTGCAAATGCCCAACTCAAAATGCCAAAAGGCACAAAAAATGAAATACATTCACAAGTAGCTTCTGAATTTGTGCAAATTTGCACTATTTAGTTTACTAGTGATTGACGTAGTAACTTTCCAATAATTTATTCTGCTCTTTTCACTGTAACCCAGAGGTACTGGGATCTGCTTACTGACTGTTAGCATTACCATTAATTTGCATATAAATTTGAGGACATTTAATTTATGTTATATTAAACATCATTTTGTAGGGGGAAATTTCTTTGATTATTTTATTTTAATAATATTTTTGAGATTTTGAGACATTAAATTGTAGAAAGTAATTAACGTGTGTTTAAGTGAAATTAGCTTTTGACCTTGAACTTCGTTAACGTAATATTTTCTTTTAACGTCTTAAGAACGTTTTAAGTTTTTTTCTTTAATCCCCATTAATTAAGTTTTGTAATGAGGGTAATATTTTAAAGTTAAAAACTCAGATGTAAATTTTTATTCTTTTCATCATCACAATTTATTGTCATTACAATTTACCATCAGCTCAGTTTGCTTTAATTGCATTTTCAATAAATAATACAAAACTTATTTTATTGGTTATGTTTTGTAGTTTGTTGCTTTCATGTTACTTTTGAGTGAATTTTACATGTTGATTCAAAGTGTTTAAATGAATGTTTTTCAAGGGTTGTGATTTTGTCTTACCTGTNAAATTGTTTAAATGTATGTTTTTCAAGGGTTGTGATTTTGTCTTACCTGTTCTTAAAACTAAAGTTTCTTGTGATTATCTATCTGCATCAACACACAACTGTCCACACTGTTCTAAACTAATTTTCTCATGGTGCTCAACTACTATTGAACGAACAAAAATTACACACATTAAATGAACCCATTAAACTTTCACCTATGGCACCCACAACTAACTTTTTGTTATAATTGGAAATGAGAAAATACAACAAACAGGTTAAAAATTACTGAAAATACATTCANTCATCACAGGTTAAAAATTACTGAAAATACATTCAGTTTATTGATTTATTATATACTGTTTATTATAAAATAAAATACAATTCATTTTAGCGCTAGGAAATTAAGTGAATATTTACTTTAGCCAGCAAAAGCAAGCAAAAATGTGTGTGTGTGAGCATGTGCATGTGTGTGTGTGTGCGCAGGCATACACACACACTTAAATACATTAGAAATTTCTTTTATTTGAGATTTAGGTCTGGGTAAAACAATAACAAAATTATATTATGCTGCATTAATTCAGTACGTAATGCAAAACACAATTACCATTACGGCAGTGTCATGAATTTGTACTGTTACCACTGCCAAGATTCTGTGAATGTTTCCGAACCCTCGGATAAATTGTTTAGCAAATATTTTGTTCATGTCTGTGATCGAGTTCTTATGTCACCAGGCATGATGCAATTGCAGGGTTGCTACAGGACTCTATAAATCATGCCAAAATCAGGGAATTTAAAATGGTCGGGGGAAACTAGAAAAGTCAGGGAAACAGGTTGCAAATCCTGGAAATTCAAGTCCATAGTATAAGATAATTTTGTATACAGCCAAATTTTGTTAGTAGCAGCCGAAGGATAAACAGATTAATAATGAAAATTTATTTTGCGTTCTGTTAGAAATACTTACAGGTAAACAAGTGTACTGTTTGTAGTGTAGATCATCAGAAACTGCAAGTTCCTTGAATTTAATTTCAGTCACATTTCATAAAGTAGAGCTTTTTTTTTTCGTTGGATGTCATAAAAGTCTGGACATTTCTTTATTGTTTGCTGGGAAACCTGGAAAAGTCAGGGAAATTTGTTCATTATATTTGCGGCAATGTTGAGTTGGGTTCAAAAATTATAATTTAAAGCCCTGCTTGGAAACGTGCTCTGTACATTAAAAGTCAGAGGTCAATCAATCCAAAAAAAAAAAGTATCAAAGTTAAAAAGGTATTGCACTCAATTGTGCTTATTTCACAGTACTGCTGCTCTTTCACAAGAAATAAAAATAATGTTTCCAAGTTTACTTACACTTTGATGTTAGATATAGGATACTACATAACGTATTTACAGTTTTTAGTAGGTGTTTATTTTTTCCGGGAAAGCATAAGATTTTGGTTTGTGTTATAATAACAGTCTGGGGTCATATTTTAATTTATTTGTTTATAAACACTGAGCCAACTACCAGGGTTTTATAATTATTTTATTTAAATTTAATCAGTTGAAGTTACATTTAAAATTCTCCATAGGCCTATGTTCTGAGTGTATGTTTTTAATTTATCTGTGCAAGTTGTATGTCTAGCTACATTGAGTCATTATGCTAAATTTTATCACACTGGCCTAAGAAGTTTTACCTAATAGTTTGATCATTTGTCTTAATTTGTTATCTGTAATCTGTTATTTTGGGCTGTTTGAGCTGATTTTGTAGGCCTTGGG
>NQII01012062.1:0-25148 GCA_002778355.1 Clitarchus hookeri
CTGCCAACATGGCGGACACTGGCGGCCATGACACTTTTTTTCATGACTTTTTTATGCTCTTGCATTCATCTTTTGCCTCCGCGGCTCCGCCCATCGAACCTGTGTTCGTAGGAACATTATATAACTACTTGAATAATACATGTTCACTTACAACTCACCGTTAATCACATTATCAACTATTCTTGCTAGGATAACAAAAAGGTCAAGAGATTTCGAGTATGAAAAAAGGTAAAACAGGACACATGTTTTCATAATAAAATTTTTATTATAAAAGTGTATCCTGTCCATTGGTGAAGTGGTTCCCACAGGTTAAGTAACCATGTGTATATTTAAACAGGTGGATGGCTATCACTAAACCTAAAACAAATTTTTCCTTAGTGAAAATTACTCTACTTTTATACCAATTTACTTCTGAATCGTCCATGTCGTCTATGAGTGTTTAGGTCTACTGCCACATACCGTAAAACGTTGGTGTTTTGCATAAACTACACTGAAATTATCTGTAAACTATCCACCAGTAATAGTATAGTGTCTTACAATTAACTGCTCTCTGAATGAAATGTTTCAAAGCTCTGGAGTGGCGCATGGCTAAAGTAACACTTCTGCCCGTCAATCATTCTCTTGCTCCAGTGCAAGGATCATCCTGTGTTGAAAGCTGAACGAAGAAAGGTAAAAACGCTAATTGAGCACCTTGCTCGTAACTATTCGTGGTGATATCGCCCTTAGCACTCCATCACTCCAGTGTCTCAGAAACACAGCACAAGCTGCGGCATGGTGGGGTCGGGATTGGCACGTGGACACAAATGCTTTTCCCCCGGCCGTGTGCGTGAAATGGTTCGGCGCGCCATGTTTATACGCAGCAATGTTCCCCTCGGTGGTTGTTCGCGTCTATCTAGAGATTTGAGTGGTGAGGGGAGGGATAGCACGTACGTTCATGTTGCCGCGCACTCGCATGTCACAGAGGATGTTCCACCTGGTGCTGACACGTGCCATCGGCACGCGCGGTGACTCCAGTGAAATGAAAGGGGCCGCTTACCTCGCTGGGAAGTCGCCTGCTTGGCATGGACCCTCAACACCCTGTTATACAGAGAAACAACTGGTCCACGACCCACCCGTGTGGATCGATGAATGCTATAGGCTGTTCACGGTTAAGTGACCACTTTCGAGGCCCTAGTTACCTTTTTTCCTCTATCCAATTTTTTATCCTTCCGCCAATTAAAAAAAAATTATATTGCCACGTAAGTAATAAACACAGAGTTTATATATTTTACCGAACTCTAAAGCTAACCTCTAAGGTTAGTAATAGTAAATAAAATGTATTTATTGACTATTATGCCAAATGAGAGAGCTTCAAAAAGTGCTCACTTCACCGTGAATAGCCTATTGTGGCCAGCGAATAGACCTCCCACCAAATCTGTCTAAAACTTCCATATATTCACAAAAAAATTACGGAAATATAAAATTAATGTATGGAAACGCAATACGTAATGACGAATAACGGAGCTGAGTTACGTAAATACGAAATACGCAAAGTCTCCGTATTTCTTACAGCTTCAGGTTTCTGGAGTGAACAATACCAAATCGACACGAGTATTTTTCCTTCGCCGCTGTAACCAGAAAAATACCATTTCTGCGGTAGTTTGGACATCCATGTCACCACTTAGACATGTTCCTTCGATCATTAAAAATAGCATCAGGCACCTGAAAATGCTAGTAATACCAAACAAACAAACATTGCTATACATTTAAAAGTAACTTATGTCACGTTTATAAAATTTATTTAAATTTCTTACTTTTACCCAAAAATAAAGGAAGGTGGTTGTTGAGTGGTAATGATTACAGGTTTGTAAAATTTTAATTCGTTTTCAAATCTTTCTCGGGAATAAAATATCCTAAAAAATTTTAAAATTAATTTTTTAATGTATAGCGCAACACCCGAATAACCAATTTGAAGAATTTTTCTGCGTAACCTTTTTCGTTAAACCGGAAGTACAGAAACACTAACCAGAAAATTTACGGAGATGTTTCGTTAATTTACGGGGATCTCTGCGAAAATTTATACAAATTCCAATATTTTTAATAAATTTTTTACAAGAATTTTTCCGTGAAATTATTAAAAAATATATAAATAGTGAAGACGATCAGGTTTCGAATCCTGGCAGGATCACACCCACTTGGGGGAAACATTGTGAACGTTGTCGATTGCAGATGAATTTTCTTGGGTAGTCCCCTATTGCTGCATTCCGTCACTGCTACATCCTGCGGTCTCAATTCATCACACACTTTACGAACGATTGGCACTTAGAGTCGCCGTCTGTCTTGAGGTATTTTGCGTCTCCGAAGCCTAGAAGTGTGCATTGATTTAAATAGCCGTGTATTTACGGAAACTTTCGGAAATGTACAGTCCATATAACGCAATTCGTAATGACGAAAAACGGAGCTGACTCCGTAAATACAAAATACGGAAAGTCTCCGTATTTCCTATAGCTTCAGGTTTCGGGAACGAACAATGATGAGTCTACATGAAGCTTACTTCGACACTGCAACCAAATAATTCTCTTCCTCGGCCGTTAGGTTATTCATATTACCAAGGGATATTCTTTCAAACGTCAAAAAGCACCATCGGGCGTCTGTAACATTTAGCAACATTTAAAATACACTTACTTAAATGGAAACGGAACAATTTTTTTGTGTGTATGTTATAGAAATACCAAAGTTGTATCTCATAAACTGTATGAGGAATTATAGGTAATTGATTAGAGTCATTGGATTGTAACTTTTTGACCCGGGTTCAAATGTCGTTCCGGTATGAAACATTTTAACATTTTTAAGTAACTTTTTTTATACACAGTAAACCGCCCACATAAAAAATTAAATATTTTTCAAATTCTCTCTTTGAAAAAAGTAAGAAAACTAACAGGGAAATTAACGGAGAGGTTCCATGAATTCATGGAAAATTCTGTGAAACTTACTGAATGTTCGTTTTTTAAAATCGACGTGTCCCTAATTTTACAGAGAGTTTACGGTCGGTTCTGCTGGGAACAAACTTTGTGTGGATACATATTATGGTTGCAATATATATTGCCAGCATGCAAAGTAAAGTTGGAATTATTACATAGTTTCGACGATATAGCATGCCAAGATAAAATAGCTATATAGCAGCCATTTTGAAAATAAAGGTCTAACAAATTTAAAAAATAGTTTCCATCATCTGGCGCACTACTACAGATTTTACACATTTTGTAGGAATCAGTCAATAGTTTCTTCGAGATATGACAAAAAAAACTTTATTTTTTCGTTTGGCGCTATCTTCTAAAACGCCAGGAATTAACGGCTGTCTGTCAGCATATTTTATGCTTGTAATATATATCTTCAGTATACAAAATTAGTTTAACGGTGTGGTAGATATACGTAATAAATCTATTTGTATGGTCTCCATAATGAAAGTAAGGTTTTAATATATTTAAATTGTATACGTGTACTTGGCCTATCATTGTATAACTTACTTGACAAATTTGACTAGAATTGGTGTAAAATGTTTAGCTCTTCTTTATGTATTATTGGGTGCTGAAGCCAGGATATACATAAAAAATGGCCTATCATACATCTTATTTCCCCTAAACTATAGTTTATTTTTCGTAAAATTTTTATGATGGTGATATTTCAGCATTTATTTCTCACTGTTCTAATGTCAAAATGTTTTGCTTACCTGCTAGTGAACATCAGCGACTTGATCTAGCAGGCTATCACTATGATAATGTTGATATAAAGTAGGCTATGGTTGATCTAGAAGGCTGTGTGTGACATCTCAGTAAGAAGTGATCATTGAGAACAAAATAACTCCCAGTAAACATCCCTTTAACCTAGGACGAAAAACATTTTTCGACAGTTCTGTTGATAAGAAGACATACTTCTGTCACCTCTCCAGATAAAAGTAGGTATCGTTAAATCTTTCCCAAACAGTAGAAAAATGCTTCAAATACCTTTGCAATACGTTTTTTTAAACATCAGAATCTAAGGTAAAGGAAGGCACTTGTGTTGTATCATATATATTAAGATTGATGTTAAATGAAGATTTCCTGCATACAATTACTGAAATTGAAACAGGAGAGTGGGCATCCTTCAAAAGTGTGGTTACTAAGCCTCTGGGAAACAGCATGGCCCCCGGCTTGTATTGGTATTGAAAATATTTTTGACAGATTCAAACACTTGAGGTGCTTAATGAGTTTAAAACTTCATTTTCTAAAAGCTAACACAGAATTTTTCCTGTAAAACTTGGTACTGTGAGCAAAGAGTAAGGGGAAGGTTTCCATTATTACATTAAGGTATATGGAAAGAAGAAACGAAAGCTGAGAGACGTTAATATGATGGAAGAATATTGCTAGATGTTATATCGTCATATTCCATCAAACTTACACCAGCGGAAAAGCAACATGCGTAGCTTCACCATAAATATAAAAATGCAGTACAAAACATTTCACTAAATTTGAGTTGTTTGTTATGACAATGTAACAATTTTTGTAAAATATACTGTGACAATTTCAGCTGACACACGCAAACAGGACATCGTCTCTGTTTATTCAGGAGGATCTTCGTTTTTCAAAGATCTCCTGCTAGTGTGGCATCAAAGAGTATCATAACACTTACTTTGGGTTTGCACAGAAAAATAAATAGTTACAAAAGTTTGATATATTTTCCCTTTTTTGAAATACAAAGTGCCAATTGCCAATATGGGGTTACAAAATCTATTTAAACTTTTTAATAAATTCCCATGACTTTAAATCCCCTACAAAGACATGATATTAAATTTTTTTATGCAAAAAAAAATTCAAAATATAAATTATACATCTTTTCAGATTTCCCCCCCCCCCTTCTAACATTTAAAACAGAGAAAAAACAGTTCCTTCCCAAATAAAGTCCCTGGGTTGTCTCCCCGAGTAGGGGAGAACACAAGCCTTTTATACAATTTGGTCCGTCTTCTTCTCGAACATTTTCCAATGTTCACGGTGCGTAAACGCTCCCAGGTGGCGTCGTGGCTGGCCAGCGTCATGTTGTGAAGGAGATGCTCATAAGAGGGAAGGGGAAGCAGACGAAGCTTCGTAACAGTAACACTACCGCCACGCGTCATTTGCCGTCCAGCACTCACGCAGGCAGCAGCAGCGAGATGGTCTGTCGAGCGGGCCCCATCGCACCAAAGGTAAGCCATTGTCAACGACCCTCACGTGGAAACAGTAATCCAATGCGAGGTGAACGTAGGCGAATTCTTGTTGTGCGTGAGCCCCCACTTTCCTCCTCCCCTGATACACCACCATGCCTGTGTTGCTCACGCATACAGAAAATCTCGGACCTCGGCTGGCCAGACCGTTCCCCCAGGCTTATTTTTACGTGGAACACGTGTCTCGGTGTGATCAGCAAGCAGCAATAAAACAGAAATAAACCAGGGTCTTGAAACGACGACTCGTAGTACTTAACTTCATACACTTTCAACTCTTACAAGTTGGGCTGCTTTAAAAACACATTTATGCACAGAGGAAAACCCATATAAAATACTAAATTAAAAATATATAAGCATATTCTATATACTATATCTCGGTATTTCAACTTTTTGTTTTACTTTTTATAAATTCCCATGCGTACATTATTTAATTTACTCCAATACTGAGTACACGCATTTAAATATCATTAATACTCCTTAAAATAAATATAATTAACACGATTATAGATACTGTGAATACAACATTACTTTAAATCATTAATTTCAACATATATTTTGCATAATACAACTTTATTATCCAAAATATCAGGACAGCTTACGGGATTTTTAGAGTAAGGGGTGGGCACATTAAATTTTTTACAATGGAAAATATGAACTTTTTCCGATTTGTTAGTGGAGAGTGGATCAATAATACTGGTCAACATGATTTTTTTCACAAAGAAACTGAATAGCGACCCTAGCCGAGTTTTGATGCTGAATTCAAATATGTAATCAGATTTCTTCCATCAGGCATAGTTTTCTTGTGGCAGTCATTTTCGCGTAATATACTTCTGTATGACGCTACTCGCTCCCTGAGAGATACAGGGCGGGTCGTAGGGTACGAGTTACCTCTCTGGCGCAAACTACGGGTGCCTTGGATGTCGAGGGTTGAAACCTTGGGCAATGTTTTATCCGTTTTCCTTCTGTGGCCGTAAGGGCAAAGGTTCGTTGGGGACGAATTTGTTTGGAGGCGGGTTGTTCTCTTTCTTACCAAGATGACTGTTATCCTCTGCGACGTGGAGAGGCGGGGTGAAGCAATAACTTGGTCTGTCAGTGTTTTAATAAAGAAGTCTATATTAGGCAAAAATATTCACACACTGTCCGAATCTGTACCCAGCAAGTTGGGAGCCTTAAAGGCGGATAAAATACCAAAATGCTCACGGATCACGTGGTGGACGTTAGGCGTCTGGGACTCAGCGGATTCTTGAGCGACGAACGCTGGCACTTAGCTGTATCTGACTCTGAGCTTTCCCGCGCAAAGATAAAGAACTTACTGTTTTCAGGCAACAAATTAAAAATCATAATTTCCACCAAATTTGTTTTCGCACACGGCAAACCCAAAACTTCTACCAGTCTAATCATCTGATTTACAAAATGTTGAATTGTTTCTCCAGGACGCTGACATATTTCTATAAATGTTAATGCGCTGGTGTATAATGGCAAGTGGAGTACCTGTTTGCTGCAAAATAGCCTCACGAAATTCGCAAAAGAAAAACCCTCATTGATAGCTTGCCCTACCTCACTCTGCAAGCATTCGGGCACTTTAAACATTATTGCAGAATATAATACTGCTATTTCACAGATAATAAATGAAAAAACCTTTAGCCATTTGAACGAGAAGTTTAACTATAGCACCCAAATTCAAACTGCCCACTACCTCGAAACCATTGCTCAGACTATTAGGCAGATTTTTAAGATTTTTAAAAAGGGTGACTGAAGCGGACTCACCCTCAGGTTGACCAGCAACGCCTCCTTTTATCACCAGGTGGTGCAAGACTTCGATTCTGTCCTCTCACTTGTAGGTAACACCCGCACCGATGAGCGCTTTCTGCGGGGTCTCTTTTCCCTAACTTTGGATCCAGGCAGTACAATTGGCTCCTGTGGAAGTAATTTTCAAATTAGTTTGATGCACCTTAACTATTTTCTCTAAATTTTTCAATAAGTCCAAAACTCCTAAATAGATTACCAATTTAAACTGACCGCACTGACAAAGTAGATTGACGCAGTTTTCTATCTACATGTGATGGTTTCAGCCGACACACGTGAATAGGACTTCGTCTCTGTTTTTTTTTCTCAGAAAGATGATAGTTTTTCAAGGAATATCGACCCTCTGCCAGTATGGCATTAAAGGGTATCATAATACCTACTTTGGGGTTGCACAAAAAAAGTAGTTACAAAATTCTGATACGTTTTCCTTTTTTTTTTTAAATACAAAATGCCAATTCCCAATATGGGATTACATAATTTATTAAAACGCTTTAATATAATCTCATGACTTTAAACCCCCAACAAATCATGATATTTAATTATTTTATGCAAAATAATAAAAAATTGAAATTACATATATTTTCATTACTATGCAAAGCGACCACCTACCCTTGGGCCAGTCTCCCCGAGCAGGGGAGAATACAAGCCTTTTACACAAAGTTGTCGTCTTCTCGAACATTTTCCGATGTTCACGGAGCGGAAACGCCCCCTGGTGGCTTCATGGCTGGTCGGCATCATGTTTTCAAGGTGATAATCAGGGGTGGGAAGGGGAAGCAGGTGAAGCTTCGAAACAGCACACTAGCGCACCTCGCGCCATTTGCCGTTTAGTACTCACGCAGGCAGCAGCAGCGAGATGGTCTGTCGAGCGGGTCCCATCGCACCAAAGATAAGCCTTTGTCCACGACCCTTACATAGAAAAAGTAATCCAAGGCAAGGTGAACTTAGGCGAATTCTTGATGTGTGTAAACCATCACAATTCTCTTAATATTTGCCTCAATACTTTCTCATTTCATCACTTAGCTACATTTTCTTCTTAGTGCCAATGGATATTGCAGGAAAGTGAAACGTGATGGAGGCAAACTGAGCTCAGTTTCGTATTCGGCAACCCAAGAATCTATCAATGTAGCAAAAATTTTGAGAAAAGTTTTAATGGCCCTTAATTTTGCATGCATGTGTAAATATTAAATTCCTTGGCGAAAGATTTAATTACTACAACTATTAAAATGAACAGATTTAATATGGGTTAGCTTAAAAACAGTATATAATGAGTAGGAAAAAACTTGAACAGAAATTATAAATCACTGAAATTTCATAACTTTTATCAATTCGGCGTGTCAAAGAAATTTGTCTGTGTCGAAATAAGACAAATAATTATATATTAAACCGCTTATCAGTTGTCGTAGTCCACGCCTTGTGTTTGAAATGACGTCATAGTTTTTATGGAGCTTAAGTGAAAACTACAACGAACCTTCAAACATTTCTCTCGTGAATTGTGAATTTAATACTTATGACAGTCAAACAGGAGAGTTCCTATAAACGCCCACCATATATAATTTTTGAAAGACCGGAAGTTTTTTTTAACAATGAAACAACAGCGAATGTGGCAATTAATTGCTGTTAAGTATCGATATGTGTATAGAAGCGTGCACACACACAGAAGTGTTTGTCCAGACGCACACCTTACTTAGGTCGTCACGATGATCCCCGAAGTGTAATTCCTCTCGCTGATGAAGCTACTGTACTAGGGATCGTGCGGGACCAGTCAGAGGAGCGCTCTTTATCGGTACGACGATGTGTCACAGAGGCGAAAGAAAAAATACTTATATAGTCCATTCATGGTTAATTATAACTTGTCTGAAGCCCTGCTCAGTTTTACTCTCAAAATGTTCCTCCTCCTCACGCAAACAAAGCTTAATAAAGTCTAAAAAATTACACCAAGGGGAAAGCGCACCATACTTGTGCACCCTCGGTTTAATAATATTTTGCATGAGAATTATTTATCATTACGCATTTCCAACACACCTATATTATATTTGTTTTTATTCGTAGTAACTGTTAATTAAATATTAAATTTTATACATAAAATATTAGTAAAACTTATATTTAACCAAATATGAAATACTTTTCTGTTAATAGACGTATAAAACACTTGTGACACATTGCATATTTAGGAAACAACCAAATTCGTTATAAATGGGGTGATTTTCTAAAGGAATAATTAAACATTTTCAAAGATGCCACGAATAGACTATAACCCTTATTTTGAGTTACAGTTGACAGTACGTTTTAACTTTATGAAGGGATAGTATGTAATCCGTCTTTAAACATGGATTCTACGTTCCTACAAAATTACACTTAAAATATAATATCCGAAGGCGGTCTCGTTATGGGAAACAATTATTTCGCGTAGGCCGAGCCATTTTGGGTATTTTTATATATAAGTAAACTTGCACTACAGGATAGGGAATCCTGAGTACATTAAAGTTAACAAACACTTATAAATTCAACTTATAGAGTTAAAGATTTTCTTTGGTTTCTTCCAGTGCATAGCTGTAGCAAATGAGCGTTATTTCTACGAAATATTAAAAAACTCCAGGAGCTTCAAAGTTTTCTATTCCGAATTTCAGGATATATGCTTTAATATTATTCCAGTAGCATCGTGTTAGCAGTTCCTGAAGTTTAAAACTGTGCCGTTATTGAGAAATATTTTCTACAACCCGACTATCATTTACACATTAAAACGAATTTTAATAACAAGAATTTTATGTCCACCATTTTCTTACGGCAATGGTAAAAATAATTACTCGAATATAGTATTTTTTGGCTTCAATTGTGTCATAATTATATATAAAAAAGTTTAATTTTTTCTGTACTACAATATTGTGTAATGCATTAATGTCACTGTAAAAATTACCCTTTGAAAAAAAAGAAAACATGCGAAAAAGAATAAAAAATTGTACAGATCAGCTTCTTAAATGCTGTTATTTTCGACGGAACACTAAAAATTCTCGAGTTAAATATTCTGAGTGCCTGCTGCCTTTGATGACGCCTATCGCATTTTGCGACCGACTGTGCGAGGGGATTTCAGCAGCATGGAGCAGAGCACTTTAGCTATTCACAGACCATCAAACTTTCCCCGATACTGCAACCGAGCCGCCAGAACCCAAGAGGAAATGTTTCGCAGAATGCCGCACCCAATCAACTTCCGCTTCCGGAATCGAGGGCGGTCAGTAGGCTACTGATTGCCCTCACATCAAAGGCTGCAGTACGTAATTTGGTTTTCGTATTATGAATCCAGGCTGTCCATCAGAGTGGCATCCAACAAACATGGAGCATACCATTAACTATTTCTACTATAAATGATACCCTATTTTAGTCTCTTATAAAATTTCCACAACAATTATATTTTGTGCTAAAAAATGTGTTGGTGTTGAAAATAATTTAATTTTTGCAAACGGTTTCGTAATATTTTTTTATAATGGGTAGTATGACGTGTGTGCTACAGTGTAGATACCAATAATCCCTCACATATGCCCGTATCTGCTTACTGAAAAAATCTTTGCATTTTTTATAAATAAATACAAACTTAACAAAATTAAAATTTAGTGAACCCCAAGCCTGTTGGCTCCGATATCACTTACAGTTCTGTGAAGCAAGTCAGACGTGCATGACAAACAGTCATCAAATGTAAACAGGTTTAAGAACTATCCTCACTACGCCTCCCCCGGTAGCGAATTTTCACAATTGCTAAGCATTAATGAAACAAATTTTGTAACAAAAAAATGTACGATATAGACATTTTTTTTAATGCTGTATCACTTCCAGAAGAATACCCTGGGAGCTACGCAATCAAAAAAAGTGGATATAATCTTTAACGCAAATACGCATTTCGCCGATATCCCAGATTAATGAAAAAAAATTTCTTCACGATTTATGGAGCACTTTCAAATCTTCTATTGAGTTCCGGCTCGACTCTGAATTCGATTGATCATGTACAACTACAGACAAATGTAGGCCGTCCCCTTACAACATAATTATATGACGTTCTCTTATATATATCAAATGCATATTAAATAAATGCTTGTATATACGTAGACTTCACTTTAAAAAATATATTAAATAGTGGGTTATATTTTTTAATGCATTTTCATAGATTATATGCTGTATATAATTTTTTTTTGTAAAAAACAATGTAATGCAAATGTGATTTAAAATAAAAATATAACATGCCTAAAAAGTTGAAAATAAAGAAGAAATAATTAATTATTTCCAGTCGCATACTTTGTGTGTTGAAAGAAACATGGAGTATTTTGGGTCTCCTTGCCATTTAACACAAGTTGGTATTAGCGCACTCCAGCTTACAGGTTTGGCAATTGACTGCATAAGTGCTCTCTGATGGTAGATGCTGAAAACAAGTGTTTTCAGTGCATTCTAGCAGATAATACTGAAAACATAACTTATCAGCACACTAGTGGAATATACGGACAGACAATAGATGGTTGTTGTGGCATGGGGAGGAGGTAGTTGGGTAGCGGCTCCAGTGTGGTGTAAAATTAAAAATTAGTTGGTGCGAAGCCAAGAGATTGATTGACTACATAGCAAATTAAATATACTAGTAGGAATCAGTCGTCTGCTGTTCGCCATACTGAGAGGACTAGCTACGCCATATTTACGAGATTTCAACCATGGACCTCACACATGTCTTTAAAGAATAATTAAATTTTTTCTGCATTTTTGAAAACGTTTTTAAAAGTTAAATTTTTTTTTCAAATTGAACATTTCTATTAATTTTAAATTTTCATTGAATATCTCCCAATTTTTTACGATTTTTTAAACGAGTTTTTGCAATTTTTNATTTCTATTAATTTTAAATTTTCATTGAATATCTCCCAATTTTTTACGATTTTTTAAACGAGTTTTTGCAATTTTTCTCAGTTTTTCTGGTTGAAGGTTTCCCACGGTCAAGGTCAAGGTGATTGATATCGACGGTAGTGGTTGCGATCAAATACATAATTTCCCCCTATTTTCAACGACTTTTTTTTTTTTTTGCTTTTATTTGATTTCGGGTTCAAGATCACCCAGGGTTACGGTCAAAGTCACGCTCAAGGTCATTTAAATTTAAAATGACAGTCGGAGTCCAGAGTGTAAATAAAGATGGCTGCTCTATCTCCTGATCTGCTGGGCTTGCCTCAGGCATTTAGTTCGCCTTGCTGATCTGCGAACTTTTTCAAGGAGTTTTGATTCCTCCATGAACTTTTCAAAGAGCCTTGAGTCCACCTTGCCCATTTAAGGACTTGTGCGAAAAATCCTCAGTTTNATTCCTCCATGAACTTTTCAAAGAGCCTTGAGTCCACCTTGCCCATTTAAGGACTTGTGCGAAAAATCCTCAGTTTTAAAGAAATTTTGTTGGAAATAATCAAAATTTTTAATGGAAAAAAGGACACTTCGAAGTAAAATGGCGCATTTTGAGGGAAAACAATCAATCTCAAGGGAAAAACAAAAAATTTTGTGCCAAGATGACCGCCACNAATGGCGCATTTTGAGGGAAAACAATCAATCTCAAGGGAAAAACAAAAAATTTTGTGCCAAGATGACCGCCACCCACCATGAAGTTCCAACATTCCTCAACCCTCCGTCATAATCCATTGGCCCAGACTCAACTTTCTTATTATACTCACGGTTAATCAATTTAGACCTAATTTGGTATGCTGAAAGTATTTACTGCAAGCATTAAATACGCTTATGCTTAGCATTGTTTGTTCATAATTTTGTAAGACACAGCCACATTGAAAAATTATGTTTTCGTAACGTATGTATGGAAAAAATCAACTGATCTTTACATAATTTGACTAACAAGAAGTAATATGGTGCCCCATGTAAACTGATATGTTTTAGGTGAGTCAAACACTGGTTTTTAATATGGGGGTAATATGATAATTTTTATTACTATGCTATATCAACTAAACGATGTGATAAATTTAAACCAAATTTTATGATGACAGGTACCTAATAATATGGTATGCCACGTTAGCAGATGTGATTGGAATGGACAAGAAAAATTTTTTCTAATGGTAACGATACAAATATTTCAGATTTATTTGAAATACATACTATACTGTTTAACCAATTTTGACCAAACGTTTTATGCCGAAAGTAGTAACTAAAAGCATAAAGTATGTTAATATATAGTCTGTCGCTGCCATTTTGTAATATAGCGCTGCACGAAGGAATTAACTTTTTGTGTCATATTTCGTGGAACAATCAACCGTTTCATACCAAAATTGTCAAACAAGTAATAATACTGTTTTCCATGCAAACTCATATGTTTTAAGTGGGTCAAACACAGATTTTTAATATGGCGGCCATATGAACCTTTTTAAAAATTCTTTACCATATCTTCGATATCATGTAACCAAGTTTACTCAATCTGTGTATGCTGGCATTCGCCGTTTTTACAACCATCAAATTTGGCCTTCGCAGAGCCTCTTTTTTTCTCGCCATTTTGTAATACGGCTTTACTTTTATTCCATATCCAGGGACATAGTCAACCAATTCTCACCAAATATTAGCAAACAATAATGACCACGGTAGGTCGTGTAATTTAATGTGTTTTAAGTGGGCCAGACAGTTGTGTCCAAAATGATGGCAATCTGAATATTTTAACTTAAAACTCATGTACATTTTATCTCAGTATTATACCAAGGGATACTTTATCAAATTTAGTTGCATACATATGTAGAAGAGAGTTGGCTAATTAGCTGTATTGGTAAATTCTTGCTATATATTAATTAGATGTAGTAAATAGCTAAAGGTATATGCTGCTATGTATACACTTCCTTTTTAATTTTGTTTAATTGTATTCTAAAAAACTCTTAATTCTTCACCTGGTTGAAAAAGTAAAGAAGAATATGTATACGTGAAGGAACTCTTCTGTAACTGCCAGAAAATCGTGCGCCTTTAAATTCTTTTACAAAAAGGTAGTGTAGATCTAGCAGTTTGGTAACTACATACGGATAGTTTTCTTTCTTCACCCCTGCATGATAAAAAAGTCAGCAATCATTCATTGTAACTGGGAGAAGCCAGAACAAACGCACACTTCACTGTTAATTCCCATCAAATATATTGTGCTTCTTGAACATAATAACTCTTCTAATATTTACGCGGAAGTTAAGCATGTAATGAATATTAAATTACAGTGGTTGTATTAATTTATTTAAAACTTGTTTAATGGTATACTAAGTAGTTCAAATGTTTTTTTTAACACCCATATAATTTATTTTTTTATTTTTGTTAGCTTCACGGCTTTCTACACATTCGTGTGTTTGTCTGAACAAATTCAGCCGTTTGAATTGATTACCAGGGAATCGGGCACTTGCTAAGTTAGACTTCTTTGAGGAGTGCTAAGGTAAAAGTGATATAAAAACACAGGCAAATCAAATTAAAAACTCTCTTACTGTATGCCCCATTAGTTCTGGCGGCTTACCTCCCTAGAGACCTACGCTTGTGCAATCAGCACGGCCCACCCGGCTGTGTACAAACTGTTACAAAAACATTTGTAGCGCATCGGCCAAGGCAGAGATTATTTTGTGGGGACTACTGTTTTTAGCACGGCATCAAACTGCGGTGTGCTGCGCGCGCAGCTACCTCTCTCCTCGCCGGCCACACCCGGTCACCCATTGTTACGATTGGCCTCGTTGTGCAACAGCTGTCTAAGCGAAAGCCGACAAAGAGGCCACAGCCGCGCTGAAATGCATAACATCGGACCGGAATCGATTGCAGCAACCGGCGGAGAGTTACGCAAAGAGGCACAGGAAAATGTAGGTCCTGCTGGCCTAAGAGCATTTCGACATAATTAGAGCAAGCTGCGAGGACACTTCTTCTTCAACACAGTCTGCGGAGCCAATCAGATCGATCTACGTCATTACACACGTGGAGGGGCGAGAAGGGTGAACTAGGGCGTCAAGCTCCGGGATCGAGGCAGTCTACGTGGGTCTATAGGCGAGCCAACACCAGGTCCGAGGGCGTCATCCGACAACGAGGTCCCCCACGCTCTGATCCCACTCAAGGAAGTAATAGTACAGTGCTCTAACCTAAATAACCTATCTCTTCCAATCCCTCCCTCTCTTTCTCTCCTTTCCACCGTAAACTCACACTGTTATTCATGTACTCTGAGGAACCCATGATAACAAGTAAAGATATTGTTAATTCTGACTATAAGTCCTTACTCTACTACTTAACCTATTTCCTTATTCTATCCTTTAATAGCTATGAGTTTATGATAAAAGAAGACTCATAACACCATGTATTCATCCGCCAGCAGTTGTGGTGCTAACAGTATATATGCCTGTAACTGATAATAAATAAAATCAAGGGAAAATTTTGTCGTTCATACATCGTAATATCAAAATATTATCATTAAAATATTAGTACACCAAAGATCTCTAATTATTGATTCGCTGTATTCATAAGTAGCAAGTCACCAACATATTTATGTTTACCTGCTTCAGAGGGATAGTCCATCGACCCTTTAATTGTATTGGCAAATATTTAGTATGACTACTGCAGAAATTTAAATAGATTGTGTTTACTGTCAAAATTAAGTCAAAAGCAACCCAAATTAAGAAAAATAGGAAATAGATGGGACAGAATAATAAAAAGGGCTATAAAACAGCTAATATCCAAGTAGGCATTTAAATATTGAGGAAAAAACACTGTTTAAAAGAAAAGACAAAATAAAAATGATGCAAACATGGAGAACAACATCAACACCAATATGTAAAATATTTCTTCCTCGTGAAAAAGAAAATAAAACACATTTAAAGAAAATATTATTATAAAAACTAACAAACAAATTCAATCCTAGACGAAACTTGAGGAATCAGAAAAATAGAGCGCAGACATCTAAACATTCGCAGGACAAAGGGAATAATTATAAGTAATTTGTTGCAAAGAAAAATATATACATAAAAATTAAATACTTTATAACTGGTACGAAGAAAACTTAAACTCAGAGTACACAACAAGAAAACATAACAATAAAAACACAACACAGAAAACCACATAAAAGCATAGGACGTTTCTTTCCCTTTCCTCAGGCGTGAAATTGGATGAAAAACACATCATAGTACCGTGTTATTAAAAAATAATTGTTCTTACCATACAAGTATATGCCATTTTTTTGATAAGGAAAAAAATATTTTACTTACTAGTATTCACTGTCACTATCCCCCGTCTATTTTTCTGTTCAATTTTAGTCTTTTAGTTTGTTGGTAAATTTCCGTTAATGTCGTAATAACTATGATATTCTCTGTTTTCTAGGTTTTCGTTATTCTGGCCTCTTTCTTATTCTTTTATTTTTTTAAACTTAAAATTATCAACTGACACAAGTAGATAGACATAGTTCCTCCGACATCAGGAGCCAGGAGATGCTCCGGCAGTTCACCAAATTGGATTATGTCACCATATTAGATTGCATAATAGCCACAATTTTGGATTGCCACCATCTTCGATCACATCATCACCGCCATACGTAATTACACCGTCGCTGCCATTTTGGATTATGTCATTGCCACCATCTTGTATTACATTATCGCCATCATATTGTATTACATTATCGTCGCCATATTGTATTACATTTTCGTCACAATTTTGTTTCCTGATTACTCACCTTTGTTATGATCTATCATTCCACATTAATGTGTCTCATCTTGGATTTCATTTTTTTAGTCACCTTCAATTCACTTCATGTCAAGTTTTTCCTTTTAACCTTAGTCATCTTCATTCCATCTCATGCTCTATCATTCCACCATGTTTCTCAATTACTTATCCTGTCGCCTGCTCCACCCCTATGACACCAACATCTATTAACTTCTAGAATTTTCCAGGTATTGCATTCATGCTTTGACATTCCTTTTCACCTTAACTGCCTTCGCTCAACCTCGCCATTTTGGCATCATGCTCTGACATTCCACATCGATTTAGTAGCCTGGTGATTACCCTCTAACTACCATCTTTGATTTCATTGTCCTTAGTCACCTTCGTTCAACACATCAAACAAACCATCACATAATCCATTCTAACTGTTGGACTTATAATGATTATAGTATAATGATTTTACGCAATTTTTTTAAGTATTCTTACTTCCACCGAGTAATATTTCATGACGTGACTTTTTAACAGTGGTACTTCCGTTTCGATCACAATATTCGTTTTGGACGTTATCGTGCTGCTATCTTGTAAAGAACTGTGAACCACATAACTTGTTACGCGGCAGCGGCCGCATGAATGGCGTGCTGTGAATAAAAAAAATGTAATGTTTAGACCTTGGCGGGTATTTCAATAATAAAAGGAGTTGAAATTAAATGGTTTTTTTGCGTTGCTCATATAATATATTACTGACGATAGGTTTTTTTTGGAATGCGAATGAAATGAAAACTGCACTTTTTGGTAATTAGATTTTCGTCCATTGTGCGTGAATGTGCTACTATTTGTTACGTAGGTACAGTATTAAAACGGAGACATAAATATTTAAAATATCATTTATAATCGCTTATTAATATTATTATTAATTACTAATAACAGACATAAATAAAATAACGTTTATATCACAATTATGTTAACATGCCACTTTTGCTTTCCGATGCTGCAATCTAAAAATACTAACCAATCACTTTTGGTATTATTAAAAAACACATTTATAAAAGTAAATTTTTAACTACAATAATAATATGTTAACCATGTCGCAAATTAAATATTAACATAAAAATTTTTTTTAACGAAATTCTTATAACAGTACAAACTCGAAAGGTAATACGGTTTCAACAATTTTTGTTACCATTATCTACAGAATCAGATCCGAACATTACGATTTCAAACAGGAGACTACACATGAGTGGTAAAACAGTCTCTTCTATTTAGCTGGCAGTCAAGCCCAACACCCGGCTAGCAACACTACTGTTTTAACGGGAGAAGGCAAAACCGCCTCTAAAGCGCCCAGTCAGCCCAGAATCAGTCATATTGGTAATGACGTCAATAGTGCCAGTGGCGTGTGGTGAACTGTTGCAAGGTAAGCTGGCGTTAGCTGAGTGCTGTACCATGTTGTTTGCTAGTTTACACTTCCACCACTAAAACATAGCTCGGTAACTGGCGCAACAGGACGCGTTAAATGGGTCCCTTGCTGCTCTCTTGTGAGTGGTTGGAATGCATTCGGTTTCCTTATGCTGCATATTGGTTACCGGTTAATGCTGTGTGCACCGAGAATTTACAGCAGTTACCAAGCGCCAGCTTACCTTGCAACAGTAGACCACACGCCACTGGAGAGTGCATATTCGATACAGGCATTGAGCCCGATATGGTCGCCTCTCCGGGCTGTATACATTTCCACGCCGCTGTTGGGGGAAGTAACTAGCAGTGAAGGCACCGCAGCTGGGACCTCTACGCCGCCGACGCTTTAACACCCCGGGCCCTGATCGCCGACTGTTATCCGTCAGCGGACGTCGACACCTGTTGCTTAGAGCAAGCAGTGTCCGCACGGAGCGAGCACACCTGCGGTCCCCTCCTAGAAAACAAATTGAATATAATACGTATGCGAACTGCGCTTTAGCCACTCCCCGTGTTCCAACATTGGGATGATTTTCTTCTCCTGTCCCTATCGAAAACTACGTGGACAGGATTTGAGTTTAGAACACAGTTTATGTAAGTAGGTGCTTTGTGATGGTAATATTCTTCCCATTAGCTTACTTTTAATGCACATAGAATACGAAGTATTTTCTTTTATATAAAAGGGTGGGTATATAAAAAACTCAAATGTAAACAATTACGTTCATCAATGATGTCCATGTACTTTTGACAGTTGCATTTGATATGCACGAATTAGTTTTGGGGACTTCCATAGATGTCGATAATTAGTATAACTGTCTTTAGTTAATTTTATTGTACTCCGGTTGGAAACAAAACGAAATTCCATGCGGGAAAGTTTGGCACAGGGTAAATTTGCGCCGCAAGGTGCACTGGTGTTTCAAAGAGGCCACTCTTAGCCTGGCGGTACATGCAGAAATTTTGTTCATATGCGTATCAAAGTTTGTTTGGTCCTAATTGTTATATATGTATACGTGCTTCCGCCAAAATATTTAGCATTATATCTATATTTTAGTTATTATGCGCGCACTCCAGTTATGTTTACAAGCGTAAACAGCAAACATGTAACAACGTTTGTCATTCAGCTTCATTAAAACATATATTTTAGTAAAAAAAAAAATACAAACTTAAGAGGAAAATAAACAGATAAGTAATAAAGAGTAATTATTCTATTGAAATAAATGTGTGATATATTTCGTTAAACTTCATCTGCAGTGTAAAGAAGGAAGTATGTACTAACTCAANTCTATTGAAATAAATGTGTGATATATTTCGTTAAACTTCATCTGCAGTGTAAAGAAGGAAGTATGTACTAACTCAAAACAAATTGTAAGATCTAACACAATTATATTTATTTTGTATAAATTGCAACTAATAAAACAAAACATTTTACTCACTTAACTATTAACTTTGAGCTTCCCAACCCGAGAAGAATAAATCTTAATTTCATATGCAGTCCCAGTAAGGGCGTGCTACGTACAACCCACATTAATAAACTACAGGTGGTGCACNAAATCTTAATTTCATATGCAGTCCCAGTAAGGGCGTGCTACGTACAACCCACATTAATAAACTACAGGTGGTGCAAAATAAATGCATAGGTTGTCCGCAGATGCACCTAGATCCATGCCTATTATTAATCGCCCGCAGAATTATAACAAGAAAGGCTGCAATAAGTATTTCGTAAAAGGGAATCACGTGGGCAGTGAGTGAGTGGAGACACTTGGGTGGCTCTTAACATCGAGGTCTCGAGAGCAGATGAGGGTGAAGCGAGGTGTGTATGGAGCAGCGTCGTAATGAAAGGGCGGTGAAAACGGGAGATCCCCGAGAAAACACGCTGACCAGCGGAATCGTCCGACACAATTCCCACATGCGAAAATTCGGGGGTGACCACGCCGAGAATCGAACCAGGTTCGACAACGTGGGAGGCGAGCAGTCTAACCACTAATCACCTCCACAGCCCCGCATCATAATGTAAGAAATTCAAAAGGAAATTAGAAGATAAATCAGTAAAATTTGAAACATTTATTTGCCCACGTTGTCCAGTATTTTAAATGCATGTACTTAAAAACATTTCAATTTCGTTTGTAGTCACTTTAGCTGAGGTAACTAAGTCATGGCGCTCGGCCGTAGATAATCTTGGTTCCAGTCTCAGTAGGGATTGTTATTTTTTTACTTACCGAAACTCTTTAATGTTCTTAGAGCCAAACAAAATGTTGGTTGCACCAACCAAATCTTACAGTTTGGGGCAGTCAAAAGAAAACAAAATAACTTGATTACAACAAAATACAAACAAATTAGTTGCTTGTATAGACAAGCAACTAATTTGCTTTGGTCAAACAAACTTTGTTCGATTTAACAAACCATTTTTCTCAGTGTTCATTCTCTCGCAAGTGTGTGGTGGAAAATGCAAGACCATGAAGGAAACATACGAATAAAACGAAAATCGCAGGAAATGGAAAACTTGGAATGATATGCAAAATAATATAATGTGGAAATGATTGCACATGTATAGACGCATAAATGCCCTCTGAACTGACACGTACAAGCATTTAAATATAAAAATGTTTAGGATCAAGAGAAATATAGTCGTTCGTCATCTGTGAGCTGTAAACGTTCGTACTAGAGTCAATTTACCTCGTCGATGTAAAATAGCATATTTTAAGTACGTTACAGAGTTTTACCATGGCTGAATGATCAGCTTGCAGAGATGTTCATACCACGAAATTGCTTCTTATATAAGGCATATAATGCAACGACAGTGTTGCAACTGTGGAAGCAGTGGATTGAAGAGAACAGGACGAGTCGAAATCCTGGAACTGGACCACGAAATGTGACGATACCACGGCACAACAGACAGCTCATCTGCATGGCAGGGAATGACCGTTCAGCTTTGTCTCTCGAGTCTTACCGGAACGTTGGGACACTGAAACAGGTCTGACATTGTCTGCTGGCACGGTTCGGCGGCGCCCGATTCGCAGAGGACTGCGTTAATGCATTCCTTTGCTGGGGATCCCCTTGAGCCTGAACCATCGACTCCTCAGGATACAATGGGCTCACGAACACATCCAGTAGTGGGAAGTGCGGCAACATCTGATTTCAGACGTACCTCTCTTCAACTTTGATTATGATGATGGCCGCACCCTCATTTGACGATATCAAGATGAGCGCCATCTTCTATAATGCACTATCCTGCGTAATATTGCACAGACGGTGACGGCGACGGTTCGAGGAGCATGCGGGAATCATAAGTGATTTTGGCTGCTATGAATTGTGGCCACTCTCGACAGGAACCGTTCCATCAAGGAAGTTACGGTGGTTGCAATAATATAGGCTGTTCACGGTAAAGTGAGTACTTTTGAGGCCGTAGTTACATTTTTCCTATCAGCCAATTTTCATCTTTCCACCACTTCTTTTAAATAAATATTGCTATGTAAGTAATAAGCACAGTGTTTATATTTCACCGGACTCAAAAGTTAACGTCTAAGGCTACAATCAAATATATTTATTGACTATTATTCCAAATGAGAGGGTTTCAAAAAGTGCTCACTTTACCGTGAATAGCCTATGCCCTCTCTTCAACACACTCCTGGAGCCATATTCCAACAAAACAACGTCCAACTACATGTTGCTACAAATTTACAGGCCATCTTAGAAGCAAGGAAGATATAACTTATCCCCCCCACCCCCTTGTATGTTTACCCGATTTTTACCCTAGTGATGACGTTCTGAATATGGTGACTAGGCAACTAGCACATCATTCTCTTGCAGCAGCAAATACCGATGAACTGTCGACTCGCTTAGAAGCAGTCTGGTTAGTGATTCGCGAGGAACACATCCAAAGCCGGTTTGATTTGATGTAACGGGGTGTAACTGCTTGTTTTTTTTTTTTTTTGCAGCTCTTGGAGACTTCACGTTATACTGATATTTTTTTTCAAATAATGTTGCTGCGTTGCTCTGAAACGGCAATATTTTGTTTTTAATAGTCTTGTACACTGTTGTAATAAATTTTCTTCCAATATTATGGTTAATATTTATGGTGTTGCATTTTTCACAATCATGAGTGTGTGTATATATATATATGCATGACACTGTCGTATGTTACCCTGGGATGGGTGTTCGATTCATGGAAATAATCCTTAGAGAATGCTTCAAGTGGTTCGTGAGTTTGGCTCACCTCCTTACTGCGGAAGGAGGTGAGCCTGCCATTGCATAATCAACCTGCCAAGTCCTAAGGGCGAGGTACAGTTTCCATCACCACGCAGACGATGCCCGTTTGTGCTACCAGCCTTCAGACTGTCAACTTGTTGATCGTGTAACTTGCGAGCTCATGTCTAAAACCTGGTTTACACGTGTTTAGTATCTCGCTCAATACGGCCGAGTTAAGATGGCCAGTAACTGATATCTGTACCTACTCTCCTCGTGTAAACAGGTAGGGGGAGTGAATTGTACGGGCGAATTACAGTTATCATTCTAGTAACTGCAAGGGCAAAATTCAACAGAATTATTGTTTTACTGTCACATTGGCCTTCCCCCGCCACAGTTATTGACATCTACGAGCCACTCGGATCAGTAAATGCCTATAACAGCGGTTGTCGGACATTATATATCCCGCCAGTTAATAAACGCGACTTCAAGGGGCAGTATATACTCTGTGCTAATTACTGAAGTTTTTTGAGCAATGAGATTGTTGCAGTAAAGAACAGCGTACAAAATTCGTAAATTTTTTTGTCTAGGTGAATAGTTGGTTTGATTGTTTCTTTCTGGGTTATAGGCTAGGGAAATTCTTATACAAGCTATGAAAACATAGCAAGTGGAGATAACTATTCCAAACCTTTCAGTAAAAGAGGTGCCGAAGAAAATAAAAACATGGGCTCNAAAACATAGCAAGTGGAGATAACTATTCCAAACCTTTCAGTAAAAGAGGTGCCGAAGAAAATAAAAACATTGGCTCTTCGGACAATATGTTTACAAAATAACGCCCACATTAAATCTTTCGACTCGCCCGCACGTGAGAACTAACCATGCAAATTGCCAGAAAGTTATGTAGCTGACTCAACTGAGGGGGTCAATTACTGGCCTACTATCAGCTAGTTGCTCAACACATGTAAATATCGTAGCCAGCTACTAAAACCGCCGAGAAACTGAGTTCCATTAGCAAACTGGAATGGTCTAGATACTGCCCTNAATATCGTAGCCAGCTACTAAAACCGCCGAGAAACTGAGTTCCATTAGCAAACTGGAATGGTCTAGATACTGCCCTACTGGCCAGGCAAGCTACTAAACACGTTTAAACCTGACTGAAATCCTCGCAGGAGTTTAACTGTATCATTCGGTGAAATGGAAATCGTTCACATCGTGTCGAACAGTACACACACGCGTAGAAGTATTATTTGTCCTGTGGTGTATTGTTCCCGAACCCATTTATCACCGACCTAGGAACAAAGGCGTAATATTTACATCCGCGTTGTTGATATGGAGCTTTTCTCTATGTTCTACATGCACCACGCTGCTCGACTCACGAACTAATTTTCCTTGTTCGCATTTTATTTTAACTAAATTTTTGTCTGGGGGCTGAGGCGCCGGTCGCCCTCTTAGACACACTATCTTGTTTCGGGCCGCCATCTTGTTTTCGTCCACCATCTTGTTTCGGTTTTTCATTGTTTTTGTATCATGCTCTCTCATTCCGTCTTGGCTGTATATAAATCCATCTTGTTTCTTCATGCTCTGTCATTATATCTTGTCTCTCTCTCCCATTCCTTCTCTTTTTCTCTTTCTGCTTTCTTCGCCCGCCATGTATGTAGTTCTCTCGCTGCCTGCTAGGGGCACTGGGGTGTGTCTGCCATATTGTTTACAGTAGTTCCTTCATAGCCTGCTAGGGGCGCTGGTGTGTCCGCCATCTTGTTTGCTGTGGTTCCTTGATCGCCTGCTAGAAGGCGCTGGTGTGTGTCCGCCATCTGGTTTACTGTAGTATAAGTCGTCAAGCGACAACCAGGAGCACTATTTTTTAATCTCTTATGATTATCCAAGACAGATCAGCAATAAATTTTTTTAAATATTGTCATAAACATGCAATAAGAACTTTTATATAAATTTTTTTACTCTCCAAGACTTATATAGAGCAGCAATACGATTTCTTTTTCAAATAGCCACAGACATGCAAAAAGATTTTTTCAATTTATTCATAGGTAAATTCCTTTTTTCTGTTAAAGTATTTTTTTCTTAAAATATATATGTTTTAGTGTAAGTATGCAAGTGTATATATAAGTCGTAGTCCTCTTCTATGATAGTTTTGTTTATAGTCAAGGGTTAGAATTTTTCTAATGTATTTTTTCTTAGAAATGTATATATATTCTTCTTACAGCAACTTTTCTTCTCCCCATAAACAGTATTTATAGTTTGTTTATGTCTTAATAAGAAATAATATTTCTTATGAGTTAAATGAAAATAATATTCTTACTTATAAATTTTTGTGTCTTATCATGATAAATATATGTTGGGATTTGTGTTGTTGGAAATGAGAAAAAGGAAATTTCAAATGGTTTCTAAGACCAATTAAAAGTGTCAGTATTTGCAATTACGAGGAAATAAAAACCATCTCAATACATTCACTATAAAAAAAGTTATCTTGCATTTGCCTATTAAAAAATTTGACAAATGCAAAACAAATTACCGAACGCGATTCTGTAATCTAACGCCATGGCAAAAATAAAGAATAAACAATGGTAAAAAATCAGAAATGGAGGCAGTACTTACTGTGCAGAGAGGAGATTATTTTTCTCTAAAAAAATTACCATCTTGCAAAAAGATTTTATTAAAATATATAAATATTTTTTAATTAAATTGTACACTTGAAAAAACACAAACTATTTCTAAAAACGCGCACACTTTTTAAACCAATCACTTTGTCTACATTACGTGGTTAAATATGTTTACAGTTGGCTCCAACCCATCCAAGCATCTGTTGGGTACTCGTTTCCGCGCTGGAGAG
>NQII01012064.1:0-25691 GCA_002778355.1 Clitarchus hookeri
GTGCCGAAACCTTTGGTGGCCCGCCTTTGCAGCTGTGAGGCGCGGCTGCGTAATTCCTGGTGGTATCCTTTTGGCGCGTCCGCCAGACCCTAAATCCTTATTGCGGGCTTCGCCTGCGAGCTTCCCCGAGCGTGTGTTCTGACGGCAAAAATATAGGGACGCGGGAAGCGTCACATTGTTTTATGAAAAACTTTCTCAAAACCAACTGCGCATCCCTGAGCCCAGTATTTACCAGGCACTAATGTGAAAATGCCATATGTGTTTGTGGGGATCGAAAGTTCAATGAAGCCTTTTGGTCAGAGAAGAGTTTAACTAAGGAGCAAGCAATTTGCAACTACACGCTCTCCTGGGCTCATCGCACCGTTGAGAACACATTCTAAATATTAGCCTCCCGTTTCATGATTCTTCTCGACGAAATTAACGTATCGCCGAATATGACTGTTATTATAACACTAGCATGCTGCCACTTACACACTTATTTAAGACAAAAGCAAGTGGAACGTTACTACCAAGGGGCCGTCGATACCGAAGATGAACTGGTAACATTGTAAACGAGGAATGGAGATCGGAAAGCAATATTTGACTCCACTGCAATCACTTCAAGGACGGAACAGCACCGTTGCAGCCAAGGAAGTGAGAGAAAAGTTCTGTAATTATTTCAACTCTGTTGGAGATGTTCCATGGCAGGACGAGCGGGTTATGGTGTCATAATACGGTAATTGTTGTTAAAAGGCAAGTTTTATGGAAATGAAACAATAACGATACAGTGCGTGATTTATAGAATGAAATTTTGTGAAATAACTGTTAATACACAGTGTGAGAGATAGTGCACCTTGTAACAGTAACATGCTATAGCTTTCTACCATACTTAAATGTTGCTAGAGATACAAGAATGTGGAACAAAATGTATCATTAAACTAGAAATAGAAACTTACCACGCTGCTTTCTTCATCCTGACTTTTATCCACCACTTCCATAGTGCTGCTTCCTTTTACTTGTACTTCGTGATCTAGCAAAAAATCAATCTCATCAAAGTACCATAGGAAAGGTACGTAAACATCATCACTTCCACAGCCGAATTTCGTACTGTCCTGAACCTTTTCAAACTCCCTACGGTAAGCTGTTCTTAGTCTATTGATTTATTTTCGAACCATATCTCTTTTATCGTCCTTGTCAATGTATTTTAATTTCTTTACAAGTAAATCGTAACCAGCTAGCGTTTTTCAAGTTGCGATTCTTATAGGCGCAACTTTTCACTTGCCATAACGCCGGAAGAGATCCATACGCTGGAATGAAATCTCTCCAGAATTCTCTATCGGATGTTGTAGTTGCCATGATATTAGCTGTATGAGAGCTCTACCTCGAATGTGGAAGTTTGCGCAACTCTAACAAACACACTCATACACGCTGCCATCTGTTGCACAACGCCACTTGTTGCACAAAGTATTTCAAGCGCGTTTGATTTTACACCACAACTTTCTAACAGTTGCGCAACACTTCATACTCCCCCATACACGATCAACTTGTTTGCACAACAGTCTCTGTTGCACAAATTGTTTGATCGTGTATGGGCCGCTTGTTTGTTTCCTGTTAAGGAAGAGAGGTTTGAGGAAATCGTAAGTATAATACTCTTACTTGCAATAATTCACAACGTTTATGCTCATGATAGTGTCTTGTCTTATTTTATCTATTGTTTTTTATGTAACCTGTTTTTGAGTGTACATGTACCCAATTTACGTCTCACGCTGTTTTTTCACAGGCTATTTGATAGTCCACTTCCGCTTGCAGCACCGCGATGGTCGCATCCGTGTCTGGGGGCACAGTGGCGTACGCCTGGCCGAGTTCTATGTTATGCACCGTCATACCGGCCCAGCACCTGGAGTTATGGCTTAGAATGCAATCGGATTCCAGTCCCACTCGCTCCTGGTCCGCATCGCTGGATCACTCGCCAGTGACCGTTACATCGAGGAGGTGTTGGAGCCTGTTGTTGCCCCCTATCTTCAGGGCCAGCTGGGACTCTGCGCCAACAGGAAGGCATGTGGCACACATCGTACGACAAGTCTTGAATAACCACCATGTCACGCTGCTTTCCTGACCTCGCGTGTTCACTGGATCTCTCACCCATCGAAAATGTGTGGTCCATGGTCGGACGACGCCTGGCCTACCACAGGACACCTGCAGCCACAACGGATGAACTTTGGGCACGCTTCAAAGCAGCGTGGGCGGATACACAACAGACGGACACACAAATACTCTTCCTCTTAACGCCGCGTCGTGTATAGGCTGTTCACGGTAAAGTGAGAATTTTCGAAGCCCTTAGTTACATTTTTCCTATCGGTTATTTATTATCCTACCACAAGTCTTTTAAATAAATATTGCCATTTAAGAAATAAACACAGTAAGTATGTTTCACTGGACTCGAAAGTTAACGTCTAAGGCTACAATAAAATATATTTATTAACTATAATTCCAAATGAGAGGGCTTTAGAAAGTACTCACTCGGCTCACTTTAGCAGATGTTATCGCCACCCGTGGTAGAGCTACGCAGTATTTATTTCACTTTGTGCTTTCTTTTTCGGCATTTTTGCCAGGAACCACCATAATTAGGCCTACACGTATTATTGTTTCTCAAGTTTTGTAGCCAGTACCAGAAATGTGTCGTCGCCAAAAACTATGGCATTTTTGGCCCACTTTTCACATAATGGCAATACAAAGCATAGCACACTGAGAGGACAAGATGTACGCCGGTCTGTTTTTTATTTTTTTATTACTTTGTGCGAACGTTCTATGTATGTATCAGCAACTCAGTTTTTGGATTTTCTCATTAGTGAGATAAACTTCCATGCATCTTCCTGCTCTTGGATGCTAAAATAAAATGTTCTTAGTCATAGGTTTTTTTGGAACGGTATCACCATGAAGCATTCACAACGCCGTTTTAGTAAAGTTCACCACATATCTTGTGCTTCAGTGGTTAGAATTTGGAGCACCTCTCTGCAAAAAGACTAACTCAAGTGAACACTTTTCCACAGAAGATAACAGAAACGCAAACTTTCATCCACCAGAATCAGATGTGCGAAGACTTTCTCATAGAATATTGCTATGTTAAGATATCTTGCTAATTGTTTTGTTTGATTTTATTTTTCTAAAATGTAATATTGAATTTGACATATAACAAAAATAAAGATGAATAAATAATTTTTTTTATATAGCATTATTTCTGAGAAAGTCGCGTCAAAATGTTTTTGTTTGAAATAGTTATCTTTAAAATGGACGCAATGAGAAGGAATTTCGTTTAACACCGATTCCCCATTTGAAGTTCGCGGCAGCCGGCTTGGTAGGCGGGGCCGTTAAGAGACACTGAGACTTGAGCTCTAAAATAGAAACTTTTAAAATTGTTCCAAATCGGTGAATTTGACTGCAGATATGTTGAAACTGTCCCATTGGAATTAGGGCAATTCTACTGATTATTTTAGTTTCTGGTATACTGTCTCATAAGATAGTGCCAGTGTTGCTGTTTGACGACATATCCTTTCGCCTGTACTGTTCTAACGCATGATAGCCATGCTGTTTGTGTTTGTTTTGCCAATCTAACACAAAATGGTCTTGACAAAGCCTGCCTTATTTAGATACTGTTATGTTCTGCCTGCCACCGAACTGTAGAAAAACGGCCTTTCTAGCTGGGACTAACACCTCAGTGCATTCCACTGATTCTCCGGTATGTAAAACAGCTCATTAACCAAAGTTTCAGAAAGAATAGTTCCATTGATTGAAATCACTGGTTCAGATTTTGAGTGTAAGAGGCCATAAAACATAAGTTTATTGTAGTAAGTGCAAGTAATTTTACAGTCGACATCAAAAAGACTGTTAGCATATTTTAGCAACAGGCGGTCTTGAAGAATATTATTATACGTGCTTGTGTGCGACCAGATATTTGCTCCTACGCGTTCCTTTATCCCGCGGCAAGACTGCAGAAAATCCAAAGCACGTGTGTGATGTACATATTTAACTTAAAAACACGTGATAGCGATACCTCAGAGAGCTGTCGTGGCTTCAGCTAGGTATTTAAAAGAAGAATCACTCATGCCTTGTTCTTGATCGATAAAACACTAAATACTTTCAGACCCCCACAACCTGCTCAGGAGGTTTTCTTGTTATTTATTATTTTTATAACCAACATTACAACTAAGAGCATAGTTTGAGTTCTTAAGTATAGAAGGAATCTTCTTACGTCTCAGAGTAGAGCCCCATATTCTAACCACGCGGGAAATATTTTAACTACAAAGGCACATGCATCGCGACTTTTCTGGAATTGGGCAAACATGGCCTCGACTGGGGCCGTGGTTGGTTCCCATGCTAAATTGTCTTATAACCTGAACTAATAAGGGTGAGGTAAAGACACCGTTAAAAAACACCANGGGGTGAGGTAAAGTTCCATGAAATTTTGGAAGTAGAAAAGAGGTTTCTACTAGAATAAATGATGTAAAATAATGATCTAGATTAAAAGGGTGTTTGAAACACTTGGAGGAGAAATATTTGCAGGGAGGGTTTTCCTTTGATTTGGTCGCGCTGGCACTGTCTTGTTTATAACCAGGGGTGTGGGAGGTACCACACTGTCACTGAGCATACCCTCTGCCGTGGACACCTGAAATAGAGAAGACTCTGTTCTTCTGAAATATCGCAACTGCGATATGGTCCAACAGTGTAGGGCAATACACCGCTTATTGCGATATTACCGATTAGCGATATGCATTGTTGGTGATATGCGATGCTGGCGATATACGATAATGGCGATATACGATGTTGGCGGTATGCGAAATAGCGATATGCTATTTTGGCGATATCAATATGACCGAGCGGAGAGATGGAGTGAAGAGATTTGGGCGGCTTTCAACATCAAGGTCATTAGAGCCAATGAGGGTGAAACGAGGTATGGAATAGCGCCAGAATACAAGGGCGGGGTAAACGGCAGATCCCCGACAAAACCCTCAGGCCAGTGGCGTCGTTCGGCACGATTCCCCCATGCGAAAATCCGAGAGCGACCCCACCGGGAATTGAACCAGGTTCGCCCAGGCGGGATGCGCGTAGTTTGACCACTACACACCGCGGCCCCCAATATGACCGATGTATCGCCATCGATTTTCACTACTCTCTGGGAGCGATATGTCGCACCGATACCGATATAGTCGACACGTTTCGAAAAGATATAGAGAAGTGGATGTGTCACAGCCGTATCTGTCGGTCATCGTAGAGCGCGGTGGGGCGGCCGCCTGGCAGCGAGGGAACAATGCGAGTGGCGCCCCGAGAATAAACACGCCTCGTGCCGGCCAGCCGCGTGTCAACCGCTCTCGACAGGTGCGGCGGAACGGCGCTTCCAAAATATCCCGCCGCATTCCTCCGCGCCCTCGCCGGCCCCCTCTGCTCCCGCCCTTCCTCTCTTAGGTCTACTGCGCAGCGCCCGCGTCCTGCTGGACGGTAAGGGATCTAAATTAATTCCAAAAACTTAATTTAAATTATACAGGTTTTTAAAAGCCAGCATTGATAAAAAAAAAAGAAGGCAATCCTAGATAACTGGTTCCCCCAACTTTATAGCAAATGTTTTGCAATATCAGTGCATACAGGCTGTTCGGAAATAAAACGCCCAAACTACGGGAGGTGATTCCTTANAGGGATCTAAATTAATTCCAAAAACTTAATTTAAATTATACAGGTTTTTAAAAGCCAGCATTGATAAAAAAAAAAGGGCAATCCTAGATAACTGGTTCCCCCAACTTTATAAGCAAATGTTTTGCAATATCAGTGCATACAGGCTGTTCGGAAATAAAACGCCCAAACTACGGGAGGTGATTCCTTATGAAAAATAAAGTCGAAAATATATTTGGACACCATATACCGAAACGGAATATTAAAGGAGATACGTGCCTGTGAAAATTGGGGTTTAAAACATATTTTTGCTGAATGGCTTGTACAACGCCTACAAAGGCCGCAGCAAAAAGGTGACTTATGCTTTCCATGTTGCAGAGACACATGCGTAAGGCTGGCCGTCCTCTTGCTGTGTGCACTGTTCGGCTTGAGGAAGTGATACGTCAGCACATTAACGACATACCCTCCACTAGTACACGCTCCATAGCGCACCAAATGGGCGTATCCCATTCACCGTGTGGGACGTGCTGTGGGTAAATCGCCGCCACCCCTACCGCTGGCAGAAAGTACAAGTCATTCAACGAAAATACGTTTTTAACCTCAATTTTCACAGGCTCATATCTCCTTCGGTATTCTGTTTAGGTGTATAGTGCCCTATATTTCCGATTTTATTTTCCATAAGAAATCACCTCCCGCAGTTTGGGCGTTTAATTTATGTATATTTCGCGTAATATCTTGAGCCGATATAAATATACGGCGTCAGAAATAGTTTCAACAAAATTCGCCACCCTTGTAAAATATTTACTCTGATGGTAAAAACAATTCTGTATAATTGCCCTTTCTTCGTCTTTCGTTATTGGCTTCCAAAAAATTGTAAAATGTGATTAACCTCTATATCATTAATTTATGTCNATAAAGTCGAAAATATATTTGGACACCATATACCGAAACGGAATATTAAAGGAGATACGTGCCTGTGAAAATTGGAGTTTAAAACATATTTTTGCTGAATGCCTTGTACAACGCCTACAAAGTCCGCAGCAAAAAGGTGACTTATGCTTTCCATGTTGCAGAGACACATGCGTAAGGCTGGCCGTCCTCTGTCTGTGTGCACTGTTCGGCTTGAGGAAGTGATACGTCAGCACATTAACGACATGCCCTCCACTAGTACACGCTCCATAGCGCACCAAATGGGCGTGTCCCATTCACCGTGTGGGACGTGCTGTGGGTAAATCGCCACCACCCCTACCGCTAGCAGAAAGTACAAGTCATTCAACGAAAATACGTTTTTAACCCCAATTTTCACAGGCTCATATCTCCTTCGGTATTCTGTTTAGGTGTATAGTGCCCTATATTTTCGACTTTATTTTCCATAAGAAATCACCTCCCGCAATTTGGGCGTTTAATATATGTATATTTCGCGTAATATCTTGAGCCGATATAAATATACGGCGTCAGAAATAGTTTCAACAAAATTCGCCACCCTTGTAAAATATTTACTCTGATGGTAAAAACAATTCTGTATAATTACCCTTTCTTCGTCTTTCGTTATTGGCTTCCAAAAAATTGTAAAATGTGATTAACCTCTATATCATTAATTTATGTCNCCCTTTCTTCGTCTTTCGTTATTGGCTTCCAAAAAATTGTAAAATGTGATTAACCTCTATATCATTAATTTATGTCCCATGCTTCCATAATGTTGACAGAAATCATCGCAGTGTTACCAGTTTTTGAGCCATAAAATGTATGTAGCATTCATTATTGGTATTTCTCCTTCGGCGAGGCTTAATATATCACTCATTGGAGTAGTTTACCATGTGAAATAAATACGAATTAACCATGAAATATCTTACGAGAATGACTACAGGAAATATAGCAGTACAAGAATTCAAACAACTGTCTCTAAAATATAATTAAACATGCTCCATGTCCTAACAGCAGTCACATTTACAAAAATNCAAGAATTCAAACAACTGTCTCTAAAATATAATTAAACATGCTCCATGTCCTAACAGCAGTCACATTTACAAAAATAAGACTCACGCCTAAGTAATGGCAATAAGTATAAAAATCCAAGATGGCATCCATCTCTCCTCTTTAAGGGGAATCGCTAGAAAAACATTTCAAACGCCTCAAGTTCACGTCTGGCCATAAGGAAGCATAGNCTCTCCTCTTTAAGGGGAATCGCTAGAAAAACATTTCAAACGCCTCAAGTTCACGTCTGGCCATAAGGAAGCATAGGGACGGACCCTCCCAAGACTTCAATATGCATTCCCGGGTAGCTGAATTTCTCACAAAGATATGTAACCGTTGGATATTATTACAAGCTATGATAGCCAGTGAATTAAACTACAGACGCCACTTTGTACTGATCTCCTTTCCCTTCACGAAACTGCGCACGAAAGCCCTAAATATGCCATTTTTTTAAAACAATTTCACGTTTTTTTTTTCTCTTTGGATAAATTTAATAGGATAAAAGCACGAGATATACTCATACCCGCAACACTGGTTTTTACATGCAGGATTTTACGTCATCCCCATACCCCGCTATATTCCTTTTTTGGCTACCAAGGCAAGACTCGTTGTCATTAGAGACCTGGAAAATTTGAATTATTATTTTGTGACGTGCTAGACTTCACTCACCTATAAAACACATGAGCGCCTTTCTTGGTTGCATTAGCTGCTGGCATTTATACAGTACATTAAAACGTGTGGCCGCGTTACGAGGCATTGGTCACTCTACCGTTGACTTTTTATTACTGGCTAAAAGAATCTCCTAGGGCGTTCCGTACAGACTGGTGGCCAATATGATAGAAGTCAGGCGAGCGTACCGCACACAGTTCAGTGTGCTTACAGATGAAAACGCAAATTTTACAAGCCCCTACCTATCATGCGTTCTTCAAGAATGAGAGTAATAGAAAATGAGAAGTTGGTCATAAGGGAGTAGGGTGGGAGAGCCGGAGCTGGCCACCGCCATCTTGGAGTTTCCCTTTTCCCCTCAGAATTTTCCTTTTTACCTCAAAATTTCCCTTTTTTCCTCAAAATCGGCTAAATTTCCCTTTTCCCCCATTAAAACTTCCCGTTTTTTCCTAAACAAATTACCGATCTCCCCAGTTGCAACAACGATCCCCCGAAAGGCACTTTTCAGCCAATTCAGGGGGATTTGGGGGGATCGTTTTCGAAGGCAGAGCAGCCTCGGCCATATTGGTTTTACAAGCATAGGGTATGCCAAATCGATACATATGGTCCATAGTCCGGAGTCAGACCTGACCATCAGCCATCTTGGTTTTGTCAGCCATCTTGTCCGTCATGTTGAATTGATATTGACCTTTGACCTTGGCCTCAGTAACCTTTGACCTTAAACCCAAATATTCCCAAAAATTCCAAAAATCCTCAAATATTAAAAAAAATTATTACAAAATTAATTTTAAAAATTATAAAATATAAATTTTAAATGTTTGGACTTAGAGGGAACGAGGGACTGGAGCCGACCAACAACCATGTTATGAAGTCACCCAACCGCCATGTTGTACCAAGGTAACCTTGACCTTTACCCATAACCTTGACCTTTACCCATAATCTTGACCCCAAACAATGACCTTGGATGACCTTAAAAACAAATCTCGAGAAAAATTGAATAGATTCATAAAAAGTCAGCGAGCATATTACATTACCGACATTACCTTAGATTCTGGTGACCTTGGCCTTTGACCTTAACATGGTGAATTTTAACCATGAATCCAAAAATGCATAAAAAATCCCAATTTTTTTAAAAGAATTTGTAAAAATTTATAAAAAAATTCAAAAAATGTAAGAAATTATTTTTTGAAATTAGTTTTAAAAACATACATTTCCGGAGGTCTCCCACGGCACCTTGTCCAGCAGACGACTGACTCCCTTCAATCAATCATCACATTGTATTAACATTCCCCTCCCCTTTATAATGTTACTAATTGGTTAATTAGTCGGCAGGCCTCTCCCCTTCACCTTTGCTCATTCTGTCAAATGCACTCCACCCGCCATATTGGATTTTCGTTTGTCATTTGTTTACATTTTCATTACCTAGGTGGCACTGATGACTGCGACCATCATGTTATATCTGGATGACCGTCCCCTTGACCTCACATTTATGACCTTCAACCCGTGCCCATGACCTTGGATAACCTGGAACCCAAAAATAAATTCTAAAAACTTTTATAAAATTCAAAAATTCCAAAAATTATTTAGAAAATTAAAAAACTAATTAAGGATTTTTTTCCATCAATCTTTCGATCAATCTCAAAATATTTTCATTAACCAGCACCACAATAAGCACCGCAATCAGCACTGCAATCAGTAATCCACGCCAATCTACACACCAATCCACACCAATCTACATACCAATCCACGNACCGCAATCAGCACTGCAATCAGTAATCCACGCCAATCTACACACCAATCCACACCAATCTACATACCAATCCACGCCAATCTACACACCAATCCACACCAATCTACATACCAATCCACACCAAACCACACCAATCTACACACCNAATCCACGCCAATCTACACACCAATCCACACCAATCTACATACCAATCCACACCAAACCACACCAATCTACACACCAATCCACACATAAATCCACACCAATCCACACCAATCCACACCAATCCACACACCAATCCTCACCAGTACTTCGCAATCCGCTCCGCAACCCGCTCGACAATCACTCCACTTGATATAAATTTGTACTAGATACTTGATAACCAGAAAAACGCATTGAAAACAAAATACTGAACTTAATTGAAACGATAGCCTATCTACAATTTTGTTAGCAAGTCTTGAGGAATTCCATTTGAATCCAATCCCCAAGCACATTTCTGCTTTTAGTGTGGTAATGCATCGTTCACTATTTCAAATTCTCAAGTTACTAAAGGCAAATATTGTAAAAGCTAATTGCTCGAATCATTTACTCCATAATGTCATGAAATATGCTACAGAGAGGCTAGATATTGACTTTCAAAACATAGTTATAAAAGTTTTTAACACTTTTTCAGTAACTGTAAAACAAAGGGAAGAACTAAAGTATTTTTTATTTATTTTTATTTATTGGTTTAAAATGGTTGGAAATATTACATCACGTGCCAACAAGATACCTTAATTTAACTTTAGATGTTAAAAGACTTCAGAATTGGCCAGATATTAAAAGCTATTTGCAAAGTTTACATGATTGCCCTAAATTTTTTTTAAAAAATTTCAAAGTAATGATCTAAATTCAGGCATATGTATTCAGATTTATTTAAAGCTCTTTATAAATATAGGAGAGGGACTTGATAATGCCAGTAAATCCCTAGAAAGAAGTGAACTGAGTGTATTTGACTCCTTTAACTGCATGGCCTTATTAAAGAATAAAATTGAGAAAGATGGCAGAACAATCTCCCAAATGTGAAAGGCGTGATGTTGCATTATTAGTGAAAATGAGCATTGTACTCACATGCTTTAGCAAGAACTGAAAGTAGGTATTCATGCCTAAATATGACTATTAATCATGTAACTTTAAGGTAGGCATAATGCAAATCTTACAATTATTCTGAAATAACTTTGCGAAACTGTCACGCATAAACGTAGATTTAAAAATACAATTTAATTTTACAATTTTAAACTTTGCTGACCAAACCCACAGAACTTGCCATACCTTAATATGCTTAAAAGACAAGTATTCCACATAAATACGTAAGTAACGAAGAGACAGGGGTTCGGAAGGAACGTAAATTTATTTTAAAATATTTGATTTAATTTTGTGCATTTAAATTCAATCTCACAACAATATTAACAGAAACAAACTTAGCCTGTTAGTCAAATAATACAGGTTAACAAGAAACATAACAATTCAATGCACTGCAATTCCTATTGTTCCATGTGACTGCACATTTATGCAATTTACATGTAGTGTTGGAATTCAGTTCTTAATAAGTAAATGATAAAAAAACTTACATTTACAAATATTGTTCAACAATTATAACAAACCCAAATACAAACAACTCATAACTGGTACAAAACCATTACAGTTAGAACAACGTCAAATCACTTACAGTAAAAATTCAACATTACAGTAGATACTTGCATATAGTTCATTCATGGTTACTTCCAACTTTTCTGAAGCTCTGATTAAGTTTTACTTCCAGGATATTCCTCCGCCTCATGCGAACAAAGCTTAATCGAGTCTAGAAAAATTATACCGAAGGGATTGGCACACCGCATTTGTGCAAGCTCAGTGTAATAATATTTTGCATAAGAACTATTTCTTACTAGGTATTACCAACACACATATTTTCTCTCTGTTTTTATTAATATAAATTATAAATGAAATATAATTTATTGACAAAATATAAATAAAAGTTCAATTTACCTAGAAATAAGGCACTTTTATGTTAACACAATTATAAAACATCTGTGATACTTGGAATATTTAGGAAACAACCAAACATGTCATATATGGCGTGATTTTTCAAACTCTTAATCCAAAAAGCGTGAAGGAGAAACTGGAAATAGACTATACACAAGATTCTTTACAAACGAATGGTTTCTGTGCTACTTTTTTAAAAGGATTTAAAAGTATAATCGACATGCAGTGGTAACTTACTCATGTTTATATAACATTAAACATTTTAATCTTAATTTAAATAGTAAATTCTGCTTGTGTGTTTCATTTATTTCCCCAAGATAAAATTACAGTACATTGATTCTGTATACTGAAAATCATTGACAATAAACAGTAATTCATTAAGTAAAATACATTTTATATTTGGTTTCAGTATGTTTAACAACTGATTGGTTTCGAGAATATATGGCAATGTGTTGTATAATTTTATAGTAGAGTAGAGGGGACCTTTTGAGAAATTTGATGTATTATGAAACCTTAAGTGTAATTTTATTGCTGTGCGTTAAATACATACGATTATCAGGATTTTGCAGTTATCCTCTAAAATGTCAATTTATAAGCGAAGAATACAATTTCATAAATATATACAGACTTGAAAAGGATATAAATTCAAATTTTCTAAAAAAGTTTTTTGTATGATGCTTTATTGCTGCTGTTAGTCATAATTCTTATCATAATTCTTTTTTATATCTGAAAATCCTAAGTCATTGGTGGAGTTACCCCAAAAATACCACATCACACATAAGACTCTTTATAATCACGGTAAAAACATTTCATAGACTGTAGACTAATACATTTTTTCAATGCCGTTTTTACACCAAAGCACATTTTGCTTATTTAGATGTTCATTAGCGTATACTCCTAAAAGTTTTCTCACATCTGTCCTGGATATGATTTCATTATTTACTGTCAGTTAGGGTACACAGGATTTATGAGCTTGAGTTGGTTTCGTTCAAGTTGAACCAGTTTGTAATGCTCATAATTACTTTTTTAGTATTACAATATGTAGGAAGTGATACCCAAAGGACAATGAACCCAATCCCATCAACTAGACTCCATTGGTTTCTGTACATGTAAAATCATTTCAAAAGGTTAAATTGAAAGGGTAATAGCAAAAATATCACGTATAGGCCTAAAATGAATCTCACAATATAATATAAATAAAGGGAACAAATGAATATATGTAAACAAAAAATCCTGTACAACAATGACAGTAATATACAAAAAAAAACAATACCACTGGCCACAATTTATATATTCATCTAATGAGTAAAATAAGAATGAAATAAAGAAATATTCATGGACTTGCCTTGAATTTTTAGAAGTTTGATTTTCTCAGTTGCTTAATGCTACATGGAATTCTATTGAAAAAATGTAATTCCACAGATGTGAATTACATTTGTTATATAGCAGGTAGTAAAATTGCTAATGAATTCAAATTGTTACCTAAACACTGAGTCACATTTTTACCAATACTTACAATCAACAAATCCCCACTGAAAATAAACAAACAAACACTTCAAACAATACCTGAATGTGTTGGAAAATACTAATACATTAATCACAGTTATTCCCCTCTCCCATATTTCATATTGGAATTACAGTCCACTAAACGTAAAGAAAAAACATTTTATTTAATTATTTAAACAATGAAACACAGCATTGGACCATCTCAAGATGCACAGAGTACGCAAATATGGGTTGTTGTGATGGTGCTCGGCATAACGACAAGTGATGGAGAGGATGAAGACAGAAATGTCTCACCGTCATTGCAAGACATGTCACCATAACTATTTGGAAGCCTTCCATATACTCTGTGCGTTGCTACATAGAAACCTCTTCTCCCCATTGAAGTATTTAGGGGTAAACATACTTGTACTCACACACTTTAGTATCTAACAGTTACAGTTAATATGCTGTTTTCATTTCACAGTCAGATAATTTGTGTATATACGTGGCACTAACGTTCATTCACTTGTGTGATCATAATTCATGGTGATATTTACCTTAATATCGCTTATACATTATAAGTGTGTCAGTTTTGATGTAACTGTTTTCACTTGCACTAAATCTACAAGCCCTTTCAAGCATTGCTATAGTCTGCCCAGAAATTATACTCCCTTATAACATTCATTGGCGTAATATGTGTAAAAAGTAAAATATGTAATTATATTACCATGAAAATCCATTTGTATCCACATCATGTGTAATAAAAATCCTTGCTCAAATAAGGCTATTAAAAAAGAAGACATTTTCAATATACAGCAAATACTTCAAACTACAAGTAGACAACAAATAAAGATATTGACGAATAACATACACATGCTATCAGTTTCAACAAAACATCCGATAAATCACAATGTCAACAACGGGAAAATATAATCAAGCACATATTCAATCATAAAACTTTTAAACAATAGGGCTTCGATGAAGTGATAGGTAAAAATAAGAAATACACTGACGTAAACTTCAACATTGGAATCATGTAAGAAGACTAAACACGCGACATCAAAGCGTGTGAAGACGATGTGTGTCAACAAGATAACAGAAAACCAGCTTCAGTCAATATTTCAATGATAGAAAGAGTAGGGACTCATCTGAAAGAAAGGTTTCTGCACATTAATTGTGCTATATTTTGCTTTAATAAGCCTCCTGTGTTGTAAATGTGCAGTCACATAATATGATGTTAAGTTTTTAGTGCACAAAGAATCTGAACTTCCCAAGTACAGGTAATGTACCTTCTTGTATACATAAACTGCAATAGAGTGGGTTGAAAGTATTAGATATCTTACAGTGTGCATGGTCTTACCTTGTTTCAATTACGAGTTTATGTAATTTTTCATTACATGGTTCGGATATAAAAAATTAGGGAAATATAAGTACTACATAGTTACCATTCATAGTTTACACAAATAACCATGTTGCTGCCCTTGATCCNAAAATTAGGGAAATATAAGTACTACATAGTTACCATTCATAGTTTACACAAATAACCATGTTGCTGCCCTTGATCTTTGTGGCTAAGCGCCACGAACAAAGGTAAAGCAATATACAACATCCGCTGTTACCGTTAGCGTGGAAAATTTGAACTCAGGTAGCTTTCGATCCAGGGTTGTGCAGTTCATAATGAGAGGAGTGTTACTGCGTTCACTATTGGTAATTTACTAACTACTGTGTGAAGAATTGTAGTTTACGAATGGAGCATGAACTGTGTTCTGAAAAGTAAGATAAGATGAGAACTGATGTACGTCACAGTCTTCCGCAGTACGGGAGATCACCAGATTTCATAGGTCACCTGGCAGACTGTGTTTCGCTGTCAGTTCCCAGGCAAACGTCAGCACATGCACTACTTACTTTCACTGCCATGGAGTTTTATCCGCCACGAACATAGGCGAGTACAATAACATCACTGTTGCTTAAAAAAGAGTTGACTACTGCAGAAAGTCNAAAATTAGGGAAATATAAGTACTACATAGTTACCATTCATAGTTTACACAAATAACCATGTTGCTGCCCTTGATCCTTGTGGCTAAGCGCCACGAACAAAAGTACAGCAATATACAACATCCGCTGTTACCGTTAGCGTGGAAAATTTGAACTCAGGTAGCTTTCGATCCAGGGTTGTGTAGTACATAATGAGAGGAGTGTTACTGCGTTCACTATTGGTAATTAGTAACTACTGTGTGAAGAATTGTAGTTTACGAATGGAGCATGAACTGCGTTCTGAAAAGTAAGATAAGATGAGAACTGATGTACGTCACAGTCTTCCGCAGTACGGGAGATCACCAGATTTCATAGGTCACCTGGCAGACTGTGTTTCGCTGTCAGTTCCCAGGAAAACGTCAGCACATGCACTACTTACTTTTCACTGCCAGGGAATTTTATCCGCCACGAACATAGGCGAGTACAATAACATCACTGTTGCTTAAAAAAGAGTTGACTACTGCAGAAAGTCATTTTGCAATACCACCCTTGCCCTTTATTTTAACAATAACTTTCCATCTCGTAACTGGGCTATCACCCGATGGCAAGCGCTTCTTCCCTTTTCCTCTCCAATCCTTTCCTAAATCGCCCAACCCCTTTCACCATAGCCAACTCTTCCCCCAACACATTCCTCTACCTCGCTGTTCTCACCAGCATGAACTGCCTTTCCCTTTCCGTCCTGCCTCCATAACCTAAATCACAGTCACAAAATAGTTATTCCATGCAAAATCTGTGCCACTGTTCGTATCTATCTAACNGCCTCCATAACCTAAATCACAGTCACAAAATAGTTATTCCATGCAAAATCTGTGCCACTGTTCGTATCTATCTAACAGACAGCAGCAGGTTTGTAAGACAACTCAATCCTTTCATATTCGAAACCAGGGAAAATAAAGCACAGTGTTCCCCAAGGCTCAATTCTTGGACCTATGCTGTTCCTGGTTTATTCAAAAGGCTTGCCTAGCTGCCTTAATCCAAGTACCATTCCAATTATTTTTGCAGATGACACCAGTATATTAGTTTTGGGCAGGTCGAAGGAAGAACTAGGTCTATTAGTCAAGACCACATTCAGTAAATTGGATGTACGTTTTAAAGTCAAAAAATTAAGCCTTAACCTTGAGAAGACACGTTTCATTCAGTTTCTTACTAAAAATAGCAAAGAAAATAAAGTTAAGTGTTCGCTATGGTGAAGAGGAAGTTAGTAAAGCAAAACATACCAAATTACTTGGGCTACATGTAGATAATCGCTTAAACTGGAAATCTCATATTGAGCAAATTATGCCAAAACTCAGTTCTGCCGATTTTGCCCTGCGCAATATTGTGGAAATTCTTAGTAGAGAGACTGCTATAATGGTTTACTTTACATATTTTTACTCCATCATGACATATGGAGAAATTTATTGGGGAAATTAATCTGAAAACAAAAAGTTTCCCTTATGCAAAAAAGAGTGATAAGGATAATATTTGGCAAGAAACCTTCAGATTCTTGTAGGTCTTTGTTCAAAAGAACTAGAATTTTACCACTATCATATGAGTATACATACTCTTCAATTATGTTTATAAAAAAACCATAATTACATCATATCAAAAAAATGAATCTTTTCATAACCATAACAAGAGAAACAAGCAACTCATACAGTTACCTCTTCTTAACTTAAAAATACTCCAGAAAGGGCCTTCTTATTCATCAAGTCAGATTTTTAACAACTTACCCCAATATTTGCAAAAACTATGTTTTTCAAATTTATAAAATTTTAAGAAGGGACTAAAATAGTGTTTAATGTATAAATCATTTTATTCTTTCAATGAATATTTATGTCAGACAAACAAATAGATTAACTACTAAATATATCCAAATATTTGCTATTTTCATGTATCCCAATAACAAATGCCTATTGCATGGATGTTGAGTGTATGGATGCATGTGAACAGCAAGCATATTTTATGCCAGTGTCTGTTTTTTGCTCTTTCTTTTCACAGGTCGTGGTGTTTTTGGACGAAATACTTAATGTCAGAAGATGTAAAGCACCGATATATAATAAGTTTTAATTCTATGTTCTATTTCCATGTTTCAGTGTATTAACCATGTATCATGTACAACTTGACTTGCTCTATATCTTTGTACATTAATGTACTGTTAGCATATCAATTGGATGCAATAAACTATAGCTAAAACTCTACTTCCTGAAGCACGAGCAATAGCGAGCACATAGGACCACGCCAATTTAACTGCTTGATATTGTTTTCCCGGATCGTTGGGTAAATCTTCTAGTACTAATTTGGTAAAAAAAACCACGAAGGAGATAAATAAATGCTGACCCACACACGCACTGTTGCTTGCACTATGGGAAGTAGAGTTGCACTGATTTTGTGTGAAATCACAGTTCTGGGGTCATTTGTGAAGTTTTGTGGCCTTTTTTAGACCTCTTCAATAATTTTTTTTTTTTNTGTGAAATCACAGTTCTGGGGTCATTTGTGAAGTTTTGTGGCCTTTTTTAGACCTCTTCAATAATTTTTTTTTTTATGTATTTTACCCCACATTTCCCCTTGTTTTCATTGCTCTCCTCTCCGTCATGTATCTTAGCTTGTATATGGCATATACTAATTCGACTACGCTTTTGTTATAAATAGTACTATCAATACATATTGTTATGAAGTGATCAGGCCTTAGCTGGAGGGCCTGCCTGATCACACCTTCAAACATTGAACCAGGGCACGAGCGTGATTGCAGTAATACCTTGCGAAAGGCAGCTGCAGAAACCCCCTCCACCGGCCAATAAACGGGACCGAAAATATTAAACAACGCGCCCGATATATGCCAGCTTAACACTGGGAGCGGCGTCTTTTGTCGTCGGGCCATTGGAACGAATACCACTGAAGATGGGTGTGTCCGGCAGTCGTTAACCGCCTCCTAGAATCAGCCTCCGGCAACATGAACAAGGTGGGGACTTTCCAATCAGATTGTAATAGTAGTGGCGTGCGGTAATAAAACTTAATATAATTAATTAGCATCTTGGTAGNGTAGTGGCGTGCGGTAATAAAACCTAATATAATTAATTAGCATCTTGGTAGTCCATTTAAGCTCTCCCGAACAATAGTCACGCAAATAGTTATTGTATAATCCTTATGTTCAATAAACCCCATCTTGTACTGTCGTGCTCTACCTAATCATGACTCATTATTTAGGTACGCCCATACCACCTTTCAGGTATGAATTGACTTAAAAGCTAATTCGTAACAATATGTACCAATTTATGGTATTGTGAACCTTTACTTCAGATGAGCCGCTAACTTTTCATACTGAAATATTCACCAGATTCAAAATGGGATTTACCAAGGGTAATCATTCACATGGTAAGTCAAATCGTGTTCTTAGAATTTTCAGAGTAGAGAAGAGAAAAAAAAGCAAACACATTACAATTTAGGTAATGGTCAGGCTGTGTCACAATTGTAGACTCTAGTAGTACGATGAAAAAGATCGACGTTCCTTTCTTCTTACTCCGTAGACCACAGATGGGAGTCTTCTTTGGCAAGTGCATCTCACCAATACTTATTTTATTTTTATAGTCGTCCCGTCTCATCGCCGAAAATCGGCACATAACTTGCTGTGGCGTTTACTCAACAGTTTCAATTAGACATAATCAGTTGGTTGGTTGTTGGAACATTTGTCAAACTTGGAACATATTCGAGGAGTCGGCCGAGTTACTGGTGCTGGTGCATTACGCTGAGAAGAATACTGTGGCACGCTTACGTGTGCTGACATTACAATACAATAACACAAAAAAATAAAACACGTGACAAGGACACTGAAATTTTAGTGCCCCTGGAAAACCCGTAATACATCAAGGCGGTGCATTTACTCCCCCACAAATAAGGGGCATTGGAATTATTTAGTATCCAAGACCAAATTCTAATCACGTGCTCACTAACCCCAACGAACATTCTCTAGGCGAACAAAAAAACAGCAACAAAAATTACCGTACTCGCTTGCTACTAGCGCAGCTATTATCAACAAGGAGGTTTACTGTAACTACTAACAAAAAAAAAGCGACCCGGAAGTGCTACACCAGTTTCTCCCCCCTCCCCCTGGCATAAAGAGGCTCTACGTAGCATAAAGTTTCAGGAAAGGTTTACGTTAGTTTTGAAAAAAAAAAAAACTCCCATTTTTTCTGACTTAAATCTAGCAATCTTAATTTAGATACATCCGGTATATAAACGAGCACAACATTTACGCCTCACTGGAACACACTACGAATATTAATTGTCACTGTGTTATATACGAAACGCCCACCATTTCCATAGCTAGAGTGCTACTCTTTCGAGGCGTCGAAAACGCAAATTGCAGATGTGACATTGTGGATTATCATTAAATACATACGTAGTTATAGAGGTTTCTTTCTTTCTTTTTTTGGAAAGGACTAATTAAAGAAATTCTAAGTTATTGGTGAATAACTTGTAGTTGAGACTGAAACCTGATCGTCGAATATGTAAGGTTTGGTGAAGAATGACGAGAAAGGAGCAGAGGATGTAAGAGGAAGCCGCATGTAATATTTTAGGAGGTGTAAAAGTGAACACGTGGCCGGCAAATTATTTTGGAAAAGTGAGCGGGAGGGCGTTGAGGAGGTGGAAGGAAGCTTGGTGGGGAGCGGGAATTGAGAAGAGTCCAGGGGGACGCTTTATACCGACTCGTGACTAAGCCTCCCGCTGTGGCCCACCTGTTCACGACTGCAGGGACGAACGACCCAGCATTTTCGCCCGCCCGCGGTGTCTGCCAGCAGTCGTGAGTGCTGACTTGGCACCACCCGCCAGAGTTGCTAACCAGTCTGCAGGTGCAATACTACATACCTCCCAAAATTATTCCACTTTTAAAGGTTTTCGTAAAAAATTATATGTATAAAATTACGGAAACATATCACATTAGGCCCTTGTCACACTATCAAATTTTTGCCGTCAACAATATTTGACAAAAAATTTGAAGACAAAATACGGCCATGAAATTTTTCCTTCCAACAAATGTTATCAAATATTCTTGGATATGTTTGAAAATGTGTCACGCTGTCAGATGTTTAGGAGAATCTAATTTGCATTATTATTAAAAAAATATTTTCATAGTGAGATATTGCTTTTGTTTTTCCATGCAGTCCATTACAGGAATAAATGTAAGAAATGTTGTAATTTTATTTTTCAGAGATGTTTCCTGCACAATTAAATTTAATGCCTCTGAGTTTGTAATATTATGTGCAATATTCACTTAAAATAGCATTCATCCCCAGGCAGCTTCTACATAAATTAATTATCTTCATAACCTACTTCGTTTCCAGCAATCGTTGGTTATTTTTAAGTTTCTTGGCGTCCATTTCTGTCGTGCACGATTCTGATTGACTGAGGCCGTCAAACATCAAAGCAATTTTAGAACAGGTCCAATCTGCAAATGTTTAATGGAAACTGAAGCCATCCAACTCTCTCAGACAAAATGGCGGCTTTAATGACGTTTCGATGATGTCATAACTGTCCAACTTTATTTGACCAGACTTATTAGAAGCAGTTTGACACTTCAGTTATACAGTAGTCTGACAATAATATAAACATATGAACACAATATACTTAAAACATAGAGGCATAAGAATACAGAGGTGAAGCAACCACCGCAAATTCCAGTTTCAAAAGCCAGCAAAATGGCGCCCCTGGCCAGCAAAATGTTGGGACGCCGTTCGCCAAACAACAGCTGGTAACCTACTTGTCAGCCGACCGCCCAGCCATTAGTGAACGACGTTTCGCAGCATGCACTACCGAATCACACGCAAGGCCCATCCATAAAGCCTCGCACAGCCAATCAGAGAATGAGTACGTCCACATAAAAGGAACCGCTACGCCATTTCGTCTCTGTGGAGTTGCTTACTTACCTGCCCTGTACTCTTAGTTTACTATTTGTATGACAGCCTTCTCCTTCTGTGTTCAACGCCCCAACGTCTCTATGATATTAGGTGAAGAGACCGCTAATGGTTTAACTGCACAGAAAAAAAATATCGTAACAGTTAAAAAATGTTTTGTGGGAATTCATCTTGCCAAATATTTTGTGGTTGACACAAAACCTTTCATTTGTCTCAAATAAACTTTCATGGTTATCACAAAGTAATTTGTTGAAGGAAAAAAAAAACATGCTAACTTTGTCTTTTTTTTTTTTTTGGTAAAAAATGGTTTGTTGATTAGGGAGACCTCAATTTATCCACCCTGTTCACACCATTCCCACCCTGTGGTTTTACATGAAAATATTTCTTAGCCAATTACGACCAATATCTGATGGTGACCAAACTGCGTGTCTTCGACCCACCAAGGGACCGAAATTTTTAACATCCTTTCTCGGCTTTTGTTAATTTTGTGGACACGGCATTGAGCAAGCCGTTCCCTCGACATCCTTAACTACAGCACATTAAGCGGAGATTGTAAAATATTAACAACATTCCTAATCACCAGTTGCGCGGTTCATTGAACACTTTTGAAATCAACATTTAAAAATATCCACTGTAGTAAATGCATTTATTTAAAATTCAACACGGATAGGCATATTTACAGTAATGATGACGGAACATTAGTAAAAGTAGTTCGACATCTCAACATCGCATAAAAATGCATTATTTAAATTCTTTACCCTCAAAGTTGCTACTTTTTATTTTCCCATTTTTTAATACATATTGTAACACCAAACTGGCAAATCAAGAGGTAAATGTGTTTATAGCAGTTTCACAATGTCACTTAATCTCATGGACTAAAGATGAGGTAGGCCGAGTTTTGTCTTCTATGTACGTCCCCAACAATAAATCGTCCATCGCCAGTGCAACTAGAGGCCGTGGTGGCTGAGCGGTTAGTCAGTTCGCCTCCCACCAAGGCGAACCGTGTTCAATCTCCGACTGGGTCACTCCCGGATTCTCGCATGTGGGAATCGTGCCAGCCGATGCCGCTGGTCGGCGGGATCTCCCATTTCCCCTGCCCTAGCACTCCGGCGCTGCTCCATTCTCAACTCATTTCACCCTTATCGGCTCTCAAGACCTCGTTGTTAAGAGCCACCGAAATCTCTCTCTCAACCAGTACAACTGTCAAAGTCGCACATTATCCACAATGATGAACGTGTTTGTTTAATTTTGCATTTTCAGCAGATCCACTCACTCTTGTAGGTGAATAAACTACGTTGGCTAAATTCAATATTTTCCACTTGCATCTAAACTACACTCTAAACTGGAATTAGGGGAAAATCACTGATTCGCAGTCAAATTCAACAACTCGAATCATTGTAAATGGCTCCACTTAGAATCGATGGAAAACCACTGACTGTTTCAGTAAAACAATTTCATTGATTGAATAAGTGACAGCCAACTGCATGTGGCAAATTAAATACTGCTTTTATTTAATATGGCTAAATAATTACGAGAAATAGACATATTTCTGATAGTCACTGTTTGTGTTGAACAATTTAGTAAAAGTAAAGTAAAATTGCAAGGTTCAGGGTTTGAACCCACATTATACTCGCATTCAGACCGTCACGTTATCAACTGAGCTACGAAAGCAACGCTTACTTCTAGGGGGAAATACGTATATTAAAATTAATTAATGGAAAATGTGTAGCTTTGAATTATATGCAATTTCTTTTAGTTTTTTAATTCAATTTGTAACATTAGGACTATTAACACAACCAGTACTTATGAATTTACTCACTTCACCACATTCAATGCAGTTTAAACCTCCAAACCGGGATCTATGACGAAAACGAAATGAAATACTGAATGCCCATGTTACCTTGTAAAATGGTATTATAAAAGACAAAACCCACGTATTGAAAAGTATATATTATGGGTTTTTATTAGTGTATGTGTTGTTATTTCATTTTATACACCTAGTTTAACTGATCCATCAGTCAAAAAACAAATCGCTGAAAAACAAGAATCAGTGGAAAATGTCAGTGAATCAATAAGTGAAGAAAAATGGGATTTTTTTTACTAATTCATTAGTTTAATTGACTGAAGTGACAGTTGAATACGTCAGGTGTTGTTAGCTGCTTTAAACAGTGTAATTCCCACTTATTCAGATGACTACTGCGCAGCACGCATGTGCAATCTACGAGATTTTTCCCCTATACGGGTCACAGAGTATAAAAGTACACAGAGACGTCTCTTTGATGTGGGCGTATCCATTCTCTGATTGGTTGTGCGAGGCTCTGGGAACGGATCTTGTGTCTGGTTGGCTACTGCGTGCTGCTAAAGGTAAGGTACCACATTGACTGGGCTGACTGCCGACGAGTAGGTTACCAGGTTCTGAGTGGCGAACTGCGTCCTGACATATTGGAGTTCGCGGTATAAGCAGATGTTTCACCTCTGTATTAAGTGCTTGGGTAATGGCGATGTTGATTTCTGCACATGCAGTTAGGATACACAACGGGCAGAAAGAAACTAACAAAAGCCACAGAACGGGTAAGTATACAGAGGTGAAACAGATGTTTGATTCGCGAAGAGCAAAATGGCGTCACTGACCAGCCAGATGATGGAATTCCACACCGTTCGCCGATTAGCGCCATACTTGCCAGCCGTCAGCCCAGCCAATAGGGAACCTTTCGCAGCACTCTGTAGCGAATCTGACACAAGGACCGTTCCCAGAGTCTCGCGCAGCCAATCAGACAATGGGCACGTCTAAATCAAAGAAATCATCAAGCCATTTCGCTACTGTGTGCGTGCCTGTTATGTGGCAAGTTCAGTTGAGATTTGGGTGGCTCTTAACAACAAGGTCATGAGAGACGATGGGGGTGAAACGAGGTGAGTATGGAGCAGCGCCGGATCGCAAGGGCGGGGGAAACGGTAGATTCCCGTGAGAACCCACCGACCAGCGGCATTGTCCGGCACGATTCCGACTTGCGAAAATCCGGGAGTGACCCAGCCGGGGATTTGACCCGGTTCACCTAAGCACTCCGGCGCTGCTCCATTCTCAACTCATTTCACCCTTATCGGCTCTCAAGACCTCGTTGTTAAGAGCCACCAAAATCTCTCTCTCAGCCAGTAAAACTGTCAAAGCCACACATTATCCACATTGATGAACGTGTTTGTTTAATTTTGCATTTTCAGCAGACCCGCTCACTCTTGTAGGTGAATAAACTACGTTGGCTAACTTCAATATTTTCCACTTGCATCTAAACTACACTCTAAACTGGAATTAGGGGAAAATCACTGATTCGCAGTCAAATTCAACAACTCGAATCAGTGAAAATGGCTCCACTTAGAATCGATGGAAAACCACTGACTGTTTCAGTAAAACAATTTCATTGATTGAATAAGTGACAGCTAACTGCCCGTGGCAAATTAAATACTGCTTTTATTGAATATGGTTAAATAATTACGAGAAATAAACATATTTCTGATAGTCACTGTTTGTGTTGAGCAATTCTAAGTAAAGTAAAATTGTGGTGTTCAGGATTTGAACCCACATTATACTCGCAATCAAACCACCACGTTATCAACTGAGCTACGCAAGCAACATTTATTTCTAGGGGGAAATATGTGTATTACAAATAATTAATGGAAAATATGTAGCTTTGAATTAAATGCAATTTCTTTTCGTTTTTAGTTCAATTTGTAACATTAGGACTGTTAACACAACCAGTACTTATGAATTTACTCACTTCATCACATTCAATGCAGTTTAAACCTCCAAACCGGGATCTATGACGAAAACGAAATGAAATACTGAATGCCCATGTTACCTTGTAAAATGGTATTATAAAAGACAAAACCCACGTATTGAAAAGTATATATTATGGGTTTTTGTTAGTTTATGTGTTGTTATTTCATTTTATACACCTAGTTTAACTGATCCATCAGTCAAAAAACAAATCGCTGAAAAACAAGAATCAGTGGAAAATGTCAGTGAATCAATAAGTGAAGAAAAATGGGATTTTTTTTAACTAATTCATTAGTTTAATTGACTGAAGTGACTGTTGAATACGTCAGGTGTTGTTAGCTGCTTTAAACAGTGTAATTCCCACTTATTCAGATGACTACTGCGCAGCACGCATGCGCACTCTACCAGATTTTTCCCCTATACGGGTCACAGAGTATAAAAGTACACAGAGACGTCTCTTTGATGTGGGCGTATCCATTCT
>NQII01012065.1:3619-28267 GCA_002778355.1 Clitarchus hookeri
ACCCGGCATTGTTTGTACACCCCTCATAACTCATGCCACCCCGGTATTGTTTGTACTCCTTCATAACTCACGTCATCCCGGCATTGGTCGTACACCCCTCATAACTCACGCCATCCCGGCATTGTTTGTACACCCCTTATAACTCACGCCATCCCGGCATTGTTTGTACACCCCTCATAACTCTGCGGTAGGGCCGTAACAAACAACACCCCTCATAACTCACGCCATCCCGGCATTGTTTGTGTACTCCAGATATTATAAGCCTTCCTTAGGTTGACTCGTTTAGGAACGATATATAAAGAGAGAAAGCGAAATATCCGCTTGTTCATCTTAAAGTAGTATGTAAAACGCGACCCTCATACTCTCAATAATATTGTCACTGCTTANGTACACCCCTCATAACTCACGCCATCCCGGCATTGTTTGTGTACTCCAGATATTAGAAGCCTCCCTTAGGTTGACTCGTTTAGGAACGATATATAAAGAAAGAAAGAGAAATATCCGCTTGTTCATCTTAAAGTAGTATGTAAAACGCGACCCTCATACTCTCAATAATATTGTCACTGCTTAAGGGTACTGAGGCAGGTTTAATAGTATTATTGAACGTGTTATGGCCGCATAACAATATCTGGGTATCGCACTTTGAATCTGCTGGTATTATGTGCCACGCATATACATTTTTAAAAAGGTTTATAGGTAACGAGGGCATACGAAATTTTATAATCAGCATAACCAAAATAAACTTAACTTGGCCATAGCAACGCATGGTGTTGTAGTCAACACAAGGTAGCCATGAAAAAATCTTAACAAAAGGAGAGCCATTTCATATTCAAAATCGCCATTTGCTATCCGTGTAGTTATTAAAAACCATTTCGCAAATTACTTCAGCATGCTCGTCAATAAAAATCCACTATCTAATTTTTTACGTATTTCTTGTGCAAATGAAGGCATATTTTGCCACTAAACCACATTCAATTGAAAAATAAAAAAATACAAGTTTCCTAGAAAAAAATGACTAAACTTTACTGCAAAATTTACTCATTTGTCGTCTGTTTGTGTTTCACGTCAGCGAAAGGTGGTGCTCCGCTTTGAAAATAATGGCGTTTGTGGGCAAAGCATGGCTGTAAAGCTTGAAGCGTACCTATTTCACTTTCGAAAGTAACTACACGTGGTTGTGGGTGCAGTAAGTAATTTTGATCACTCCATTATTTTGCATCAGGTCCTTCTTCCGCTTGTTGTGATACACCGAACGCTGACTTGTCCACTGCCAAGATAGAATGTCTCTTTTTAGGATTTCTGCATTTCAACAATTTTCATTTTTAATGTTCTCTTTACACGTGGGTTTCTTCTTTTCCACCCATCTTCTACTTCTTCCTTAAATTTATACGGTACATCAGAAGCTAAATTTGCTATTACTGCGTACCTACTGTAAGAATCCCTTTTGTGTGTTAANTTATTACTGCGTACCTACTCTAAGAATCCCTTTTGTGTGTTAATTAATAATTTTAAGCTGCTCATTTTAAGAGGGTAGTATCCACTCCATCTTCGAATTTTTTTACAAATCTTCGCAATGAAAATGTATGACCAGAAATAAAAAATCAAAGCTAGACAGGACATAGAAGACTACTTAACGAATTTTTGGAANCAATGAAAATGTATGACCAGAAATAAAAAATCAAAGCTAGACAGGACATAGAAGACTACTTAACGAATTTTTGGAAATTTTTAGGGTTTCAATTGTACCTGTATTTTCCCATGTGGGATTGAAATTATTAAATAATTAGGGTAATATTTGATTACGGTTACAGATGTGAAACTAATCATGTAAGAAAAATAAGTGGGATTTAAAAATAACAGCTAAAATGTTTCCTATGCCTTGACGAGCTTGGTTTTTGAATATTGACTCCGAAAATTAAGTTATGGAGGAAAATACGTAAATCCAAGNGCCTTGACGAGCTTGGTTTTTGAATATTGACTCCGAAAATTAAGTTATGGAGGAAAATACGTAAATCCAAGATGGGAAGGGTACTTCCCCCTTAAGTAAGCTTAATTTGCCTGTAACCCTTTCATTCCCACATTGATTTGTGTTTTCTGGTGTTGCCAACGAGAAATTATCTTGACGCATGCTGCGCTAAAGCTGACAAGTAATGTGGTTCGTTACCACACCCGGTGAGTTGTAGGCTTTGTGCTCGGTGGTCAGTGATATAAGCCAGTCACAACGTGAAGCAGTAGCCCGGTTTACTGATCTGTTGCCCCGGGAAGGACCAGGCCGCGGTGGCCCAGCTGGTAGAGNCGTGTAGTTATTAAAAACCATTTCGCAAATTACTTCAGCATGCTCGTCAATAAAAATCCACTATCTAATTTTTTAAGTATTTCTTGTGCAAATGAAGGCATATTTTGCCACTAAACCACATTCAATTGAAAAATAAAAAAATACAAGTTTCCTAGAAAAAAATGACTAAACTTTACTTCAAAATTTACTCATTTGTCGTCTGTTTGTGTTTCACGTCAGCGAAAGGTGGTGCTCCGCTTTGAAAATAATGGCGTTTGTGGGCAAAGCATTGCTGTAAAGCTTGAAGCGTGCCTATTTCACTTTCGAAAGTAACTACACGTGGTTGTGGGTGCAGTAAGTAATTTTGATCACTCCATTATTTTGCATCAGGTCCTTCTTCCGCTTCTTGTGATACACCGAACGCTGACTTGTCCACTGCCAAGATAGAATGTCTCTTTTTAGGATTTCTGCATTTCAACAATTTTCATTTTTAATGTTCTCTTTACACGTGGGTTTCTTCTTTTCCACCCATCTTCTACTTCTTCCTTAAATTTATACGGTACATCAGAAGCTAAATTTGCTATTACTGCGTACCTACTGTAAGAATCCCTTTTGTGTGTTAATTAATAATTTTAAGCTGCTCATTTTAAGGGGGTAGTATCCACTCCATCTTCGAATTTTTTTACAAATCTTCACAATGAAAATGTATGACCAGAAATAAAAAATCAAAGCTAGACAGGACATAGAAGACTACTTAACGAATTTTTGGAAATTTTTAGGGTTTCAATTGTACCTGTATTTTCCCATGTGGGATTGAAATTATTAAATAATTAGGGTAATATTTGATTACGGTTACAGATGTGAAACTAATAATGTAAGAAAAATAAGTGGGATTTAAAAATAACAGCTAAAATGTTTCCTATGCCTTGACGAGCTTGGTTTTTGAATATTGACTCCGAAAATTAAGTTATGGAGGAAAATACGTAAATCCAAGATGGGAAGGGTACTTCCCCCTTAAGTAAGCTTAATTTGCCTGTAACCCTTTCATTCCCACATTGATTTGTTTTTTCTGGTGTTGCCAACGAGAAATTATCTTGACGCATGCTGCGCTAAAGCTGACAAGTAATATGGTTCGTCATCACACCCGGTGAGTTGTAGGCTTTGTGCTCGGTGGTCAGTGATATAAGCCAGTCCCAACGTGAAGCAGTAGCCCGGTTTACTGATCTGTTGCCCCGGGAAGGACCAGGCCGCGGTGGCCCAGCTGGTAGAGCACTCGCCCATCACTGAAGCGAAGCCGGGTTCGACTCCCTGTGGGGTCGCTCCCGGATGTTCGCACGCGGGAATCGTGTCCGCACGACGACGATGGTAGGCGGGTTTTCTCGGGGGTCTCCAGTTTCCCCCTGCTCTTGAATTCTGATACTGCTCCACACTCATCTCCAAATGGAAAATCTGTAACTGTCCAGAGTAGCACTATTACCAGTGTAGACACTCAGACAGAAGGTTTGGAAGCTGCTTTCTCGTCTCGGCGGCTATTTAAAACTCACCTAATCTCATTCGTAGATCATTTAGTTTCCCTATGCTCCACTTTCCATTCAGTTAAGTGCACTCTAAACCTGAGCCAGCATTTTCAATAGACACTGTTATCTTACTGAATCTTCATATAATAAACGGTTATCTGCCGGCGAATAAATTGAATGCACTGAGGTTTTACTGCCAGGGCAGCGTAATTCAGTTGGAATCAGTAGAAATCACTGTTCAACCAGCGGATACCAGCAAATAAAATGATCAGTAGCATTTCACTGATTCAAGTGAAGATGTTTCAAATGCTTTTCAGTCAAATTCGCTCATTAAGAGCAGTTTTAACTGTTTATACTTTAGAGTGTACATTATTAATAGGCCCTCACGATTAAATACATGAGTAATTTAATATTCAGAGTTAAGTTTCTCTAATTTAACAAATGGAAATTTTTGTACAAAATTTAACCAGCAAGTAATGATTTAATAAGCACGCAATTTTAAATCGCATTTTTTTAATGTAACTACGAAGTGAAAAATAATTAAGTCTGAAGAATTATTCAGTGTTCATAATTTTTATGTTTTGATTTTTGTTAGTAAGGTGCTACCGTACTAGAAACTCTGTGCTAACCATTACAATTTTTATGGAGAAATTTGACAAGTTAGAAAATCACCGAGAAATTGAAATAAGGTTTATTATGGTTTTATGCATAACTGTTCATGTAATACACCTATATTTAATTTTACTTTTTTTTTTTATACTGAAAACGTAGAACTGTAATATATATGTTTTGTGTAACTTTTTCCAGCAAACCCGTATCCTTTCCCTGCTGATACTCAAAAATGTTTGCAAAGTTTTTATGAAAATTTTATCGAAAATGTAAATATAAAAAAAATAAGGATTTATTAAGGGTTATCATGCTATTTATGCTTGGGTATATGTTATGTACGCTGTGTATTTGTTAAAACTTATTTTATATGACTCAGTATCAGTTACTAACTAAACGACTGAAAAGGTTTCAAATTAAAATATTTTATCGCGGGGAAATTATTTTGAATGCGTAAACTGGTTAGCTGGTAACCAGCGACGCATCAGAAAAAAAGAAAACTTTTAAAAATTTACTGAAATCAGTTTAGTATACTCAGTGGAGTTTTTATATGCACGTTACACTCTGTTCCACATTTTCAGACATGTCTCCGTTTCATGTATACGTATTTCAATATCAGTAAGTTCGTGAAGGAATGTTTAATCATCAATAAAAGTGGAAAAACTGTCGCCTGTAAAACTTGTGTTTCTTAAACGAAAACCATCGCATTTCTTTGAAATTGTTTTATCCTGTGATCAACATTGAGAAGGCAAAACTGAACCAGCTAGATCAAAACTATGAGTTAAAATTACACCTGTAATTTTCAGTAATAATTTATATCTGTTACCAAAAGAATTATGTCATGATTCAAGTAATTTGTCAGTATTCATTAGGTTTGGAACATTTCCTGGGGAGAGGCTGTAATTGTCGATGTTAACAATCCGAAATTACTGTCATGAAATAACTCGCTGTAAAGGACCTTGTCATGATCCTTCATTATCATGTTCGTGTCGGTTACACAATGAATATTTCTAACCTCTTGTTAATAGCATTTGCATCATCACCACCATTGCCCATCACTTTCTCTAGAACTCATCCGCAGCTTTATTTTTATAAGACGTGGCGTAAATCAAGCTAAATTTTTCAGGCGTGATCGGAAAGTTCTTGGTTTTTGTTCGAGACTGGCACAGAAATAAATATAAAATTACTCAACGCTGCACCTATAACGATGTGTATAACAAGCTAGATGGCCTTCCGTTACTTGGAACTGAAAGGACGCCGATGAACAGTGTTCCGTAATTAAGTGGAAACATGAGAAACGTGATCCTGTCTTGCTTTATAATTGGAAGACACTTGTGTATAATGAAATACTTCCCAATAAAATAATTTCTCAATTTAGGCGAAGTAGATTTTTGTAAACGTAGAATGTAATTTACAATCGAGGGCAAATATCACTACACTCTAAATATGAATTAGTGAAGATGGAGCCAAATGAGTGAAAAACCGTGAAAATGGCTACACGTTAAATAAGTTTTAGCTTACCGATTATAACGGTGGCAGAATTTCACTTATTTACAAGTTCTCTTCGTTTTGTTCTAAAATGGCAGATACCCGTGAACAGCTATATGATGGTATACTCAAACCTGTGTGATTATATCACGAAATATAACAGCTGTTTCATATGTAAGCAAGGTTGGCTTTTAAACTTCGGAAATCTGTTTCAATGCACAGCACGCATTCATTCCCGAAGCACGAAATACTTTTATAGGCTATTCAACGTCAAATAAGTACTTTCTAAGGCCCTTCTTAATTTTTCCTCTTAGTTATCTTTCCGCCACTTTTTAATATCTACATTTCTATGTGAGTAATAAATACGGCGTATTTTTTCGCCACTCTCAAAAGTTAATGCCTGAGGCTGCAATAAAACATATTTAATAGTGGTTAATGCATGTCGAGAGGGCCTTAAAAATGTCTCACTTTACCGTAAGTAGCCTATACAAGGTGAAACGATCGCTGTTCGTTTGCTATTGTGTGTCTTTACTAAAAGTTAAGTACAAAATCAAAACACATGTAAATTCAGAGTAATATATAGAATGGTTGCATTGCGAACGCGTTATACAGACTGTTCGGTAACTCAGTGACTGAACTCCAGACATAATTTATTTGTACCAATAGAAACACAAAAAGCCTATACGCTTATATCCGGAAACGTATTTTTATATCAAATAATTGTGTTCAAAGTCGCGGCGTACAGCACCTGGAGAACAAGGCTGTGCGATCATGCGTGTGGCATAACTTGCATCAGAAGCAGGCGCGCGGCACTGCGTATGTAACAATTTAGTGTCGCGCACCTGCTTCCTATGCAACTTGTCCTACACGCATGATCACACAGCCTTGTTCTTCAGGTGTTCTACGCCGCAACTTTGAATACAATTAAATTATATAAAAATACATTTACGAATATACGCGCAAAATAACTGTTGTATTACGATTGGTTCAAAGATACTATGCCTGCAGTTTGGGCATTAAGTTTTAGAACACTCGATATACCGTATGTTATGGACGGATGTTCGATTCGAACCCCCTACACATTTTTCTACGAATTAAAAATTTAAAAAATTTAATTAGTATAGACCATAAATAACTTTCATGTAATCTATTGTACAAAAATATCGAAGCCTCCATTTTAGGCAGGAGTGAACAAAAATAAGCAAACATATCTTACGTCGTGTCTCCAGACGTGATTCTGAATATTATACTAAAACCGTGTCAGTTCATTTGACTGACTGACCAACCTATAACAGCTTCTTAACAGATTTCCTGTGACTATAGTATTCACTGAATTATATCACTGATTCGGATTTATACGATATATGAATTACATTAAATTATCATTAATGCAGCATAAACTACGTCCGTATTAACTTCTCAGCATAAACTACGTCCTTATTAACAGAGGCGAAACATTTTCTTCTGCCATACTGAACGAGTCTGTCGTAAGCAACAGTGTGTATTTATGATCAAATATCAGTCACGTAAAATCATTCAGTCGGTTTTCTATGGTGAATGGGTTTGAAAAACGAATTAATTAAATAAAATAACTGAAATTAACAGTTTTTTTTTACAAACGTAAAATTTAAATTTTTCAAATTAAAAGTTGGTAGTCAGATCTGTAGTTAGGTATTAATATATTTAAAATAAACATATTGAGTTAAAGTTCGTTAGTTATTCTTTTAACACTACCGCATGTTTTGTTCGTTAGTTACTTTCACGTGTTACTTATCTCACAGTTTACACGGAGGAACTTACACATCATGTAATGTACTTGCAGAGGACACGCTTAAGTTAATATTGTTAGTCACAATTGTCTATACATTGGTTTTTCCGAGAGCGATTTACACGCAGACTATACTGTAGTATACTGCATGCACAATTTTAACTCTCGTACGTTTGTTGGCTTCGTGTCGTTGCGAGAAGATTTTTCGTACTTGCGAGGGCCAATCAGGATTAAGTTACTCCGGCTCGGAAGTCTGTGATTCGCGGGAAGACGACACCTGAGAAACGCGATAACTAGAATCACGCGTTCACTAAAGTGGATCTGATCCGTCGTGTCTGGAGTGCAACTAGTCCGAGGGATCTTGTCGCCGAGTTCATGGCTAGTCGGGGGTCTCCGGTGGCCACGCACGCGACTCACCGAGGCTCCTCGGAAGACTCTGGTGACGCTCCCCGCTTGCGGTACGGGCTGGCCCCGCATTCCGCCGCGCCCGATTGCGGCGCGCCAACGGGCGACAAAGGAAACAGTAACGGCGCCTCGCGGAAGCTGATTTCTGGCTCCGTTCCCTAAGGTCGTCTGCCTTCCCCTCCCCTAACTAGTGTACTGATCGGGTGGCCTTGCCACGACCCCGAGCGAGTTCTACTGAATTTTGAAGAGCACGAGCGATGGTAGTTCGCTGTGTGCTCTTCAAGTAGAATGCGAAACAAAGAATGGCCTTAGGTACCAAATGCAGCCATCACATTTTGTTACTGGTATAACATAATGTTTTGTTTCACATTGCCTAGGGCGCATCCATGTTCGTGAGGAACGGAGGTAATAAATAAATATAACAAATTGTAACGTTTTAATTTATCTACAAAGTATTAAATTACACAAAATTATTCTCTACAAAATAAACCTGTCTTTAACTACTATTAACATGTATTATTCCTATAATTGAGCGCAGTTTTCATGTCAATTTCAATTCTAATTAAAGTCTTTATCGCTGCTTTTGAGATAACTACTGTCATTTAATTTTCACATATTAGTTCAACCATTCCAAACGTCCGCCGTTCACGAATCAAGCCCCGTTTTCTTACATTGCAGCCAGTCGGCCTCAGTTTCGGATATCACGTTGGAAGCACACTGTAATCGTAGGTCATTACGTCGTCGTCCCGATGATCGCATACACCCGGCACTAATGGCTATTCAAGACTTTCCAGAGAGAGAGAGAGAGAGAGAGAGAGAGAAGGGAGGGGGCAGATTTGGGTGGCTCTTGACGTCGAGGTCTTGAGAACCAATGAGCGTGAAGCGTCGGAATGCAAGGGGCGAGGGGAACGCAAGGTCCCCTAGAAAACCCCGTTGGCCAGCAGAATCGTCTGGCTCGATTCCCGCATGGTCCCATCCGGGACCGACCCCGCCAGGAATCGAAGCCGGTTCGTTTAGGTGTGGGAGGCTATTACACTGACCACTACACCACCGCGGCCCCCTACCGCCGACAAATAATCGCGCCATGGTTGATATAGCTGATATAGCTCGGCCCAGAAGGTTCCTCGCGCATCGAGTCGTGCCGCGGGAGGTGACGGCCAGAAAATCCTCCCAAGTCATTAATTATTCCAGAGACCCCGTTAGCGTGATTGCAACCCATATCGTGGATCCGCCTCACCTCACGTGGACTCCAGTTACGGATGACGTCATTCTGTGGATGACTAAGTGGTGATCGCTCGAGGAGGGGGGAAAGGAGAAGCGCGCGAAGGCAAAGCAGCCGCGCGTAACAGTTGTTAAACACTCCGTACTACAGACCACTACAGAACACTACAGACAAACAGCTATAATTTTACTGACTAAAATTAGTTTTTTATTGTCAAACCACAAAAAAAAAATAGTCGTGGATGCTTGGGAACACTTTTTTACACAGCAAATTAAATTTATTGGGAAAAATTTAACTTGGCATCTCATTGGGGGATGACCAGCTAATAATGTACTTTGTACAGTGCAGTGTAGTTACTGGCATTGTTGACTAATAGGACGACGGGGAGTGTAAATACAGAGTCTAATAGAACTGGCGTGCAATGGTGACTGTAGGCAACCCACGTGTATATTGCCGCGAATGGCAGTGAATCTGTAATGCATTCGAAGTGTTGGACAGTCATACGCCTCAATGTAGGCTACTTCTTCTCTAAGAGCGGGGTGGCATAAAACGCACAGTCACGTTTGGGGCCGCGGTGGTGTAGTGGTTAGACTACTCGCTTTCCACCAAGGCGAACCTGGTTCGATTCCTAGCGGGGTCGCCTGCGGATTTTCGCATGTGGGAATCATGCCAATCGATACCGTTGGTCGGTTGGTGTTCTCGGGGATCTCCCGTTTACCACACCATTGCATTCCGGTGCTGCTCATTGGCTCTGAAGACCTCGATGTTACGAGCCACCCAAATCTCTTCACTCGCTCAAGTCACGCTCACAAGTACACTGCAGATGGAAGTGACTCGGTGTCCTGGCGCCATAGTGGCTCCTCCGTGGCGCTACGCACGTACCTACAAGATCTCTGTGTGTCACAAGTGCCGAAAGAGTGCCGGTGCAGTAACGGCTAGCAGGGTGTTGCAAGTTGTGCTGGTGCTTGCCCATAGCTGTACCACATCAGTACATGCAGCGAGAACCAGCAACCCCCGCGAACCCGGTTGGATTTGAAAATACAGCTTCTATTCGTGAGCAATCTGCGATGCAATCATTAGCAGGAATCCGGAAATTTCGCGAATTTATTTCAGGACTTGTCAACACTTCGAGAGCGGCTGACGTGGTATTACGTCACCTGCATTTAATTAGATTGTATGGAGTTTGTCGTAACGTTATGACATCCGCTATCTTTGATGACACGGAGGAAGAGGCCAAAATAGAAATACTGTTAAAAAAAGATAATAAATATTGTGGAGACTGTTTCAAAACAAATTAAAAAATTTTGCCACAAAATAAAATAAATTATACGAATAATAATATTGAGCGTGTTAAACGTAAAAATTACGTGTTAATCATTGATTCTTATAGCTCAAAAAACGTGTGTTACAATCGCAAGCGTTTTATACTACAGGCAACATAGAAGATTCTTAGTTTTGGTTAAACTGAGCTTTCATTCACAGTATATTCTATGTATAAACTATAAACTTTTTTTTGTAATTAATACTAATGAAACAGGAAGAATATAAGTGTGTTGGTAATGCCTAGTAAGAAATATTTCTCATGCGAAATATTATTAGACTGAGTGCGCGCGAATGCGATGCGTTTGGCCGTTTAGTGTAATATATCTAGACTCGGTTAAGATTGGGAAGCTCAATGCTTTTACAATAGTTTGGCAACTAAAAATTTTCGCCGCTAAGTAAGCGCTAGTGTCGCATGTGAACCGTAGTTTTTATATTTTCTAGATAAAAAAAAAAATTATTGCAATAATAATTAATCAAAAATATAATAACTACTTAACTAAGTCAAATATTTTTCTCTTATTATTAACGTAGTTTAACATATTAATTAAAAGTGACCTCTTTGGAACACTAGCGCTTACCTAGAGGCTGTAATTTCCTCTATTCCAAACTTTAAAATAACAAAACTCGTTTTTGTTCCTAACCTGAGTAAAGTTAACCTTTAACTTTGTCAAGCTTCGTTCGCACGAGGCGGAGGGATATCCTGGAAGTAGAATTTTAGCAGGGGCTTCTGAAAAGTTGTAAGTATACGTGAGTAGACAGCGCGTGTCTACTCCGTGAGCGGACTACGTGGCCGCACGTAGAAGTAAGCGACCCCGGCGGTGGTCGGCCTGATGTCCCGTACCAGATCACTCTTGACAGTCGCCCGCCCCGCCTTTCACTTTCCTCGTCGGCGCGGCTCGGTTGCGCGCGCGTGACCTTGAACGAGCTTTCACCTGCGCCGCTGGTCGGCGCGGCACACGCCGCTTGTAGGCAGCGCACGAGTTCGCGTTCGCTCGCGTACGCCCGTTCCTGTACGCCACCCCAAAACAAACGTTGCGTAACCCAGCCGTCACTCATACTCTCCGTCTCGTGTAACTCGGCGAGGTTTTGGCAGTTCGACGAAAGTAGCGCCAATGTTTACTTCTTTTTAGTGTCCTTTCGCCATCAGCTGCTGCGTCAAGTGGCGGCTGTACATTAATTTTATTAACACGCTGTCAGCTAATCCACTTTCCATCGTAATCTTAAACAAATTCCACTGTGTAGTGGTATACTTTTCACGTTATTGTACATCGTTTTTAAGAAATTACATACAAATAAATGGCACCCATGTTGAAGAAAGTAGGACCATTAGTTACGTCAGTAATTTCGTGTTTTTACAGCGTGCTTGGCCAATCACGCTCTGCTATATTGCTCGCCGGCGAGGACACAGAGTACTTAACAACACTGCGCTACGCCATTAGCCAATCAGCGCCTGGTAACCTACTCGACAGCCAGCAACTCAGCAAATAGGGAACATTCCGCGGCATGCGGTAGCCAATCACGCAAAAGGGCCAGTTCCCGGAGCTTCGCGCAGCCAGTAGATTTCGATTTTTTCAGATTATCGGTAGACCTGAGTATTTGAAAAATACCGTTACTGTAACTCTCAGGCGATGTTAACCAAAGTCAGGTGAGCAGGAACTAGAAAATGCTGTCAGCTCATTCACAGTCGAAATTTAAATGAGAGTAAGCGCGTATTCAACGTTAAAGAAATGTTAGATCAAGAAATACATGACAAGTGCTTGAAAGAAACGAGTGTTCACAAGCCACCCTACTGTCTCGAAATTCAGGCAAATAAAATATTTTTATTCCACAGTTTTTGCACTGTGTTAATTAAACGTGATTTTTAATATGACACGATGCTGTTAAAAAAAAGCGAAAGTAAAATATATTTAGGGAAAGTCCCAGAAAAGTGAATAGTTTAATTTAAAATTCACGTTTCTTGGTTATTAGTAACGATATATAAATGCAAGCTGATGTATTTATCTATTATTCCACATGGTTTAAAACACTGCAAATACAAACACTGTTAGTCAATGATGCATAGTCTAAATTATCGATTAAAAAATATCGGGGAAATGAGTCGGTTTTCCCTTATGTAAGGACATAGCGTAAATTAATTAATAATGAAATTAAATATGAAAGAAGCAAATCAAATGTCATTGTACACTGAGAGTGAAAATTTACATAAAGAAACTCTATTGTCCAGTTAATCTGTCTATCCCATATTTCAAAATTTGCACAATAAATATACTACATTTACATTTGTCATTGCAGGTTGTTGAAACTTCACTGTCGCTACAGAAATATTGCAAAGTCCTTATAAATAGAAAAAGCTTCATTTCTTTTACTTTAAAGGAAATCACTTCAGTAATTGTAGTTAAGTCTTTAGTCCCACACCTCACTTGCATTCACAGCAGGAATATTGGCCAGTTCCACTTCATGACTCCAGAGCTTGCACAGGGCGCACTGAATCCAGTCTTCTGTTGGTGGATCCTCATATGGATCATCACATATTTGACATCTGTATTCCGATCCCTTCTCTTCTCCATGTTTTAAAGTCTTCTTCGCTAACAACCTTTTCTTGCATTTCCGACTAGTTTCATCTTTTTCTGAACCTTGTTTGGAGTGCTTGGCAGTATTTGGGCTCGTTGGTATTTTCTCTTCCTCGTGGTTTCATTACGAAATACAGTGGGCAAGGGTCTTATGTCTTTCGGACTAGAAAAACAAACATTTTAAAGTCCTGTTTCAGCTTCTAAGGTTGGTATTGTGTCAGAGATAATACTGGAGCAGGGATTTTCAGCCATTCCTATTTCTTAGCTGTTTTTTTTTCATTCTCTTCTCTGTCTCTCTCTCTCTCTCTCTCTTACTAATGCAGAGGCATAATATTAATCGCCAAAAATATCTGGGTTGCAGGGACACAAGCCAGCAGACTTGAATTCGCTTACAGCATTCTGTGCTGTGGCAGCTTTCAAATGTGCAGGGGCAACAGTTTTGAAATGTCATGTTGATTTATTATTCTACCAGCATGGTTCTTCTGGAATGAATTTACTTCTTTCTCAAAGTATTTCTTCAGAGGCCCATAAACAGCTCGGTCTAGGGGCTGCATTTGGTGAGAGGTGAGTGGATCAAATTATACAAAGACCACATTATTTTCCGTTGCAAACTGAAGAGCAGGGTAATACTTGTGTGACTCGTGATTGTCGAGCAAAAGCAAAATTTTCTTTTCGTTATTCGGGTAGACATGTTTAACAAAGAAATGTAACCACTGCAAGAATGCTTCTCCATTACTCCATCCATTGTCAGTGCTTGTTGCCTGTGCTCCTGGTGGTTCATCATCTAGAAGTCTCTCTTGCATGCGCTTTCTCGCAAAATTTAAGAATGGCTGAATGAATGCTCCCGCAGCATTACAACAACACATCACTGTAGTGAGTGTGCCTCTTTCTGTACTCGAGATTATTCCTACCTGTTTCTTTCCACATACAGAAAGGATTCTAGGTGGTTTGTTTGTCGTTGTCTGAATGCCTGTTTCGCCCAGGTTGTAAATAATTCTTGCGATAATGCCACGTTTTGCCATCTCGTCCTATAAAATGTTGTAAAATCTGTCAACTTACAGGCGATTAAAACCACTGGCTCTAGTAATTGTTGTTGGCTCTGGCTGTCTCAGCGAAATTTCGCGATGCCTACAGTTAAATCCCATTAACCACTACCATTACCAGCGCTGCGATTATTATTCCAGTTTAGTGTATGAGCTGTGTTGTTCTTTAGAGCGAAGTCATATGCTAGTCTCATGAATTCACTCCTTTTCAACCCTTAAAACATGCTGTCCATTTCTTTCACGTACTCTACCAGTTCCATTTCTTGTTCTTCAGTGAATATTGTCCTGTACAGTCCAAGCGGTTTTCTCTACGAACCTGACCTGCAGTGCCGGTACAGTGTCGCTAAAGTTATTCCGTTTTTTGTTGCAACATAATTTATTGAGCTAGATTCGCAGTCTTCCATCGCCTGTTTCATAGTTTCTTTCCACCAGCAGCTTTACTTTATTTTCCTTTTGTAATTATACACCATCTGTAAACAAAGTTCATCTTTCTTTCACATTACTTGAACTTCTTTCATATATAAATAGTGCATGATAAAATGTATAAGCATAAAGGACATTTTGTAAAATGACAATTTTTTTGACAAACATAGTTAGGAATTTAAATATGAATTAAGTTCCCGTTCCTGCCATATCCATGCGCTTGAATTTAAAATGTTATAAAATTATAAGCAAAGACTACAGCACACAGCCGATGTAGCGGACCAAGTGGTGCTGGTAATTAAAATTAAAAATTTTTTTGCATGTTTACTTTATAAAACATAAGAAAGAACAGCCAGTGATGGACGCTCAGCGTGGTGTGGTCAATAGGACGGCGGGACGTGAGACAGGAGACCACCGAACACGGTGTACCTACAGCGATGTACATACCTGTGTGCATCACGCCTATCCAGCTTGAGCCGACTTCGAAGTGTCGACGTCAGGAAAAAGCAACCTTCAAGTGTAACTCAAGTCATGAATCGTTTTGCTGAATGTGAAAACAAGTACTTCACTTTCCGGTTATTGGAGTATTTACAGCGATGGAAGTACCAGAAATATTTGGCAGAACTTCGCTGCGTCTTGGAGTGCAGCGGACCTTGACGCTTTCCAGATGTGGAGATGCTGTTCTTTGGAGGTCAGTTGACTGTGAAACCGCAGGGTAATTATGGACGAAAGTGTAGTCATCGAACCAGCAACAAAACCCTTGAAATATCATTATTGCTTCCCACAGGGTAAAGTGGCAAATGAGAATTGCTACTAAGTAAATTTTTTCTCTGTACTTTCACAAACAAAACTCGGTTACTATATTAGCGCCACTGTAACGTAGGATTTGGGAGCTCTGCCAATGCCGGGTCACTTCTCCCCGGGAAAGGAAACAAGTGATCGACGGTAGCACGAGGGTAGGGGAGGGGGGGGGAGTATCTGCAGACTCGCCTGCCAGCCTGCCAGCTACATGCGTCTGGCAAAGTTGCTAGATCGGTTACTGCTGCTACAATGGCAGGTTGTCAAGATTTAAGTGAGTTTCAACGTGGTGTTATAGTCGGCGCACGAGAGATGGGACATAGCATCTCCGAGGCAGCGATAACATTTGGATTTTCGCGTACGACCATTTCACGAGTGTACCGTGAATATCTGGAATCTAGTAAATCATCACATCTTCGAAATCGCTGCAGCCAGAAAAAGATCGTGAAAGAACGGGACAAATGACGACTAGCGAGAATCATTAAACGTGACAGATATGCAACCCTTTCTCAAATTGGCGCAGATTTCAATGCCTCCTGCGTACCTTCAGCCATTAGTCGAGTCCATGCCACGTCGTCTTGCGGCACTTCTGAGTGCTCGCGGGGGCCCTACACGATATTAGGCAGGTGTACCAGTTTTTTTGGCTCTTCAGTGTATATGTCACCTATAATCACTTCTGTATGAACGGAGCCGCAGTGGTGTAGTGGTGAGACTACTCGCCTCACACCTGGGCGAACCTGGCTCGATTCCCTGTGGGATCGCTCCCGGATTTCCACACGTGGCAATCGAGCCGGATGATGCCACTGGTTGACGGGCTTTATCGGGAATCTCCCGTTTCAGCCCGCTCTTGCATCCCGGCGATGGTATATACTCACCTTACTTCGCCCTTCATCGGCTCTCAAGAACCATTCCACTCCACTGTATGAACACCACACCTAGAAAAAGGTTTCGTTGAATCGAACAAAGTTTTTTTGGCGCAACCAAATTAAGTGTGTGTATAGGGGCAATGAAATGTTCTGTTGTTGAAAGAAAATTATTTTGTTATTCATATCTGGTTGCCTCAAACAAAGATTTGGTTGGCTCAACTGAAGATTTGGTTGGCTTTACGTGAATTATACAGTTTCGGTTAGTATAACATATATTGGAAGCCAAACCGAGATTCGACGAATCCTGATCAATTGCGCCCGAGAGCTAAGACCTAGAAACCATTGCTAAAGAGCCAATTGACAAAATAGCAATATTTTAAGTGTATACATATCGAAAACTTGACAACATGCGCAAATATATATTTAAAGTAGATTGCTTTTACGCTATATCTCGAAAAGTATCTACTCAACAATTTCTCACAAAATTTGGCACTTAAATAGAATTATAGCAAGCCCATTAAANTGCTTTTACGCTATATCTCGAAAAGTATCTACTCAACAATTTCTCACAAAATTTGGCACTTAAATAGAATTATAGCAAGCCCATTAAAAATAGCTGATTTGAATTGATAACGCACTTATTTTCAAAATGGCGGTCATACAAATATTTTATGTTTATTTCGTATATATGCCACACTTTTCGGACAATTTCGACCGAAATGTAAATGCTAAAAGTACCTATTACACGCATAATTTATAGCAAACACAGTCACTTTTGTAAGATACCGCCCTATGAATAAATTAAATTTTTGTGTCATATCTCGGGAAACAATCTACCGATTCTTACCAAATATGGCAAACAAGTATTAATCCTGTAAGCAATATTAATTAATATGTTTCACGAGGGTCAAACATTTATCTAAAAAAATGACGGCCCTGTAAATATTTCTGTAACGTAAATTCTACCATTCAAAACATTAGACTAACAACATCCGAAATTGCTGTTCCGAATACTACCTACGTATTGCGGTTGATTGCACGCTTGCCTATGGTACGGGATTTTCTGTATTCGAGTCCCGGGTAAAGCACGTGTTTGTAATTGTCTGATTCCGTCTCTAATGATGTCGCTGCCAACGAGATGGCAAGTCCTAACTACTATATAGAACTTCATTAAGAATGATTTACAACTGCGTAGGGGAAAGCAGGCTCGGTATTTGTACCAGTGACTTGTTTATAACTGCTACGGGTCCTATGTGGAGGCTTGCTAATCACTGACGTTCAGAGCCGTCGTAGCTTGACTCTGATTGGCTCAGTCAAACACCGCAATGTCTTCTCAGAGAGACACGAGGCCAGCAAACAAAGGAAACACGCAGGTGCGCAGGCACGACATGGAATTCTGGCTTGCGTGGAATTCTTCCCGGCGATAACCAGGCGTTTAATTTTATAACGCAAAATGGCGAGGTCTCTGGTGATTGTTTACGTAACGTGGCTGTTGCTGTGCGCACCTGCGCCGTGTCGAAATCGCTTTTAACTTCAATACTGACTTTTCCTTGGTAGGCTGTTCTCGGTACACTGAGCACTTGTGAAAACACCCTGCTTAAGATCTACTTGTCTGCACATTGTGTATTCTTCCACCACAGGTACTATAAACGTTAGCATGGGCCTGATAACTTTATTCGTGAGTCTTACTAGAGCAACTGTAACATTTCTAGAAAACTAAATATTTTACAAAGGTTTTCATTGTTACACTTATATGTTGGGGCAGTGATATTTCGGGAAAAGATTTCGAGACAAGATACAGTCCAAAGCACTGTAGGGTCGTCCAGCTTCTTTGNATTTCGGGAAAAGATTTCGAGACAAGATACAGTCCAAAGCACTGTAGGGTCGTCCAGCTTCTTTGATTTGCTATACAATGTTCTGGCCCGTGTTAACCGTTTGCGCACGAATCACGAAGGTTCAGTGTCGGAGTTACTTAGTCCCGAGTGGCTTGGTCAAAGACGGACACGGCACCAGCAGCCAACGGAGGCATAACAACAGCTGAGGTGTGTATATAGTATTGAAGTCTATACTTTGTGCTCCGATTTTTACGCTAAANAACGGAGGCATAACAACAGCTGAGGTGTGTATATAGTATTGAAGTCTATACTTTGTGCTCCGATTTTTACGCTAAAAGTCACTAGCCCTTCTTATATGCGTTAAAAAATTAAAATTAATAAAAATTTAAGTTCAATATTTTAGTATTCACGAATGCTTCCTGAACATGTGTAATTTTAGGTTAACACATGGAACTACTTTTTCTCTGTCATTGCCAACTTTACTGGGTGCGTGACAGTCAGTGTGACCGTTAATGTATATGCAGATAGAGACAGTGACATTTTTCAAAGGTTGATTTCAAAAGTGCTAAGTTTACCGTGAACAGCCTTTACGGAAAGTGAAACTTAGAGAGAGAAGGAGGAAGACGTAGCCCTTGATGCCAGAAGATCTCACATCGTAGTCACAGAATATTTAAGTTCATAGAAGTGAAACGGCGCAGCGGTTACTTTGATGAGGACGTGCCCGCTCCGCTGATTGGCCACGCGAGTCTCGGAATTCGGGCCTCTTACTCGATTGGCTACTGCATGCTCCGGACGATTCCTTANCGCTGATTGGCCACGCGAGTCTCGGAATTCGGGCCTCTTACTCGATTGGCTACTGCATGCTCCGGACGATTCCTTATCGGTCGGGCTACCATCTGGCAAGTTAACGTCCAGTTGCTGATTCGCCAACGACGTCTCGCCATTTTGCTGGCCAGCGAAGACGTTTATCTGGCGTGTGCGGCTTGATTTCGTGGTATAACCTGCTTTTCCACAACAGCATTCTTAAGAACTTTGGGTCATAGACATAGCGTTCGTGTTGTTAAAATTTTCCTCTTACCGCGTGGTCGAGATTGGCTGAGCCTTCAGGCTGGAAGTGGTGGGTGTTAAATTAATTCTAGTATTGGGACGAGAAGCCCCGGTGCTGAAGTGGTTAGACTACTCACCTCCCACATAGGCGAACTGCGTTCGATTCCCGGTGGGGTCACTCCCAGGTTTTCGCGCGTAGGAATCGTGCTGGACGATGCCGCTTGTTGGCGGGTTTTCTCGGGGATCTCCCGTTTCCCTCGTCCTTGCATTTCGGCGATGCTCCATACTCACCTCACTTCACTCTCATCGGCTCTCCAGACCTGGTTGTTAAGAGCAGCCCAAATCTCTGCACTCCACTACTACCGGGACGAGAATTGTTAGGTGCTGCATAAAACTGACTAGAGTAAATGATAAAAAGTTTAGAATTGAAAAAAAATATATATATAAATAAATCTCTTGTTATTAAGCAGGATGAGTGAGTGAAGAGAGTTTGGCGGCTCTTAACATCGAGGTCTTGAGAGCCGATGAGGGTGAAGCGAGGTGTGAGTATGGAGCAGCGTAGGAATGAAATGGCGGGGGAAACGGGAGATCCCCGAGAAAACCCGCCGACCAGCGGCATCGTCGGACACGATTCCCACGTGCGATAATCCGTGTGGAGACCCCGCCGGGAATCGAACTCGGTTCGCCTTGGTTGGAGGCGAGCAGTCTGACCACTACACCACCGCGGCCCCTCGCATTTAAGAGAAGGGCCTAGTGGAGCAAGGTCGCTCTGCAACCACGCCTTCGCGCCGCAGTGAAGTGTTGTTTCGCTTTCCCCGGCAATTTACTGGCCGGAGCACGTGTTAAGGCCACTCGCTCCACTGCCACCGATACTCCACACTTCTCCTAATGGTCATACCAGAAGAAATAACAATTAGCTGAAAGTGTGCGGGTGCACCAGTGCATTGCAACGCAGTCTTTCACCGACAACCGTTCCGGAATATACTTCTCTGTTCGTAGTCATCTCACTTAGAGTCTCTCACGAAATAGAGAGAGGGAACGTTAACCGGAGTTTTGAAAGTTGACCAAACCTACTTCGTTAACACTTTTGAAAGGAAATTATTATTTTTTAAATAACCAATTGTAATAAAGACTTTTATTTTAAAGACTAGTTAAATAATTAGTGATAATGTTTACAAGAAATTAAGAGAAAAATATATTTTATAATTTTAATACTTTATCAAATGCCACGTCATGTACTTTTAAAGTTATATTTATTGTCTAATTATTACTATTGGGAAAGTGTTAATTTATTCAGACAAGAATTAAATGTCAATAAGAATGAAAATACATTTCACAAACCCCAAGATTTTTATTTAGAAGAATATATACGGTGTTTGGTGGATTTTACTCATATGTCCGCCATCTTGATTGTTTATGTCGTGAAAATATGGGAAATTCAGCTGAAGGAAGACTGACGTCATTATCCATTTAACATGATTTCGAGCATACTCGTTCACATCTGACACGTTGCATAATGGGCGAAATCACGATCGTTGCTGAGCAAGCTCAGAATCTAGCATCAATACTGACATTGCCCTTCTCTGAGAAATTCTACTGTTTGCTGCTGACAAACCAACTATTTTATATTTGGTTGCTTCTTGTGCCATGGATCCACTAAAACCCTTTCCATGTGTTCCAATGTTTCGATTGTTATAACTAGGGCCAGTGACTTTTCGCGTAAAAATCAGAGCACACAGTAGACTTCAATACTATATACACACCTCAGCNTTCCAATGTTTCGATTGTTATAACCAGGGCCAGTGACTTTTCGCGTAAAAATCAGAGCACACAGTAGACTTCAATACTATATACACACCTCAGCTATTGTTATACCTCCATTGGCTGCTGGTGCCGTGTCCGTCTTTGACCAAGCCACTCAGGAACTAAGTAACTCCGACACTGAACCTTCGTGATTCGTGCGCAAACGGTTAATACGGGCCAGAGCATTTTTTATCCAATCAAAGAAGCTGGACGATCCTACAGTGCTTTGGACTATATCTTGTCTCGAACTATTTTCGCGAAATATCACTTCCCCTACTTATAGTCACACTCTCTTGTTATATTTGTGGTTTAGCTACTCTTTTGCTGGCACTCATTGCAGGACTGCGAACCAGTAACACACGCGTAGAAAGAGACCGAGAAAATCACGCACAACCTAGCATAGGCTATTCACGGTTATAATCTGAGCACTTTTGAAAGCCCTGCTTAAGATATATTTGTCTGCCCATTTCGTATCCTTCCGCCGTATGTCAAATTACCATTGCATTGCCCTCTCACTTAATTCATGCGCCAGTCAAGTTAAATATATGAAATTGTTAAGAATTTTTTTGTGTAATGATTGTGCCAGTTTTTATCTAATCGGTGTAAAAAAAGAGAGGTTAATTTAAATAAACTCAGTGGCCACATATGTAAAAGTTACGCTTTGAATAAGACGTTAAGAAATGGTACTACGCTTTCTTTTTCGTTGCCAACTTAACTGGGAGCACTCCAGTCAACGTGACCGTTAAAATACATGCTGTTAAGGCAAGTGATTTTTCCCACAGGTTGATTTAGAAACCACTCAGTTTACCGTCAACCATCTACACAATCTATTCACAGGATGTAGCGGTCATAATGAGAGAAACAGCAAATGTGCGAAGTGATAGTGCCCGGGATGTTTACAGAACTGTTGAGTTCGACCTGGTCGTCAAATGAACGCGCGAAATTTCCTGGTATCTAGTTGTGGCCACTATAAAATTGGTTTATTTTTGTATAATAGCGATTATTATAATAGAAACACAATCACGTTTCTTACAATTTTGCTATGTCGCCTGACCGGTACATGCATATAATTTGTTACAATATTAAACATGAAAGTTAGTTTTTAAGTGTGATGCAACGCTAGACAACGGACAGAAAAGAGGAACTAAAAAAAATCATTCAAAGTACGATTTTAATTACTTTTTATTACTCATATATGAAACCACAGCAAAGGGTTACTGAACGTTATTAATAAACATCAATAAAAATCGTATTTAAGCAAAAAATAATGAATTTTGAAAGAATAACTTATAAAAAAATTAATTAAATTAGAAGTCTTGGACAGCCGATGGTTAGGAAAGTTCATTAATATTTATTATTATTACTACTATTATTACGTTGGGACAGGGTAATTTCACGTTTTGAAATACCTATCGTAAATTAATCTCCTAAGCTCCAGATATTCGTTCTTGGGCTGTTGTCCTAGTTAGTTAGGTGGCCAGTTTTATCCTTTACCAGGCAGTACGGCATTCGGCACTTGTTCTCTTGCCGGTCTGTAAACGGCTTCCGTTCATCCAGGGCGTGTCTTGTGAAATCGTGGTCCAACTCGCGAAATTTTCCCGTCGCTACCCACAAAGTACACTGAAGAGCCAAAAAAACTGGCATAGGCGCGCGTATGCAAATAACAGAGTTATGGAACCAATCAGAGTAACGCGATATTGTCAGCAGCTAGATCGGTTACTGCTGCTACAATGACAGGTTATCAAGATTTAAGTGAGTTTGAACGTGGTGTTATAGTCGGCGCACGAGAGATGGGACATAGTATCTCCGAGGTAGCGATAACATGCGACATCCCACACATCAAGAGTTACTACCGAGTGGCTCCAGGAACACTTTCCTGTCGTTAGGCACTTCCATTGGCCACCTAAAACACCAGACATGAACATTATTGAGCACATCTGGGATGTCGTGCAACGTGCTGTTTAGAAGAGATCTCCACCGCCTCACACTCCTATGAATTTGTGGACCGCCCTGCAGGATTCATGGTGTTAATTACCTCCTGCATACCTTCAGACATTAGTCGAGTCGATGCCACGTCGTCTTGCACTTCTGCATGCTCGCGGGGGCCCTACACGATATTAGGCAGGTGTACCAGTTTTTTTTGCTCTTCAGTGTAGCTAAGTATATACATATGTGAAACAGCCGCTTATGTCGCTTATAACACGCCAGAAAAATGTTCACCAACCAGCACTCGGCTATCTACTCGTCAGGCGGCACCCCAGCCAGCTTTCCTGGTCGCCGCTAGGGTAGCCCGTTGGACGGCGGGGACCGACCTCCCGGTGGAGAGTGCACATGACGGCAACTGCACCAAGGAGTGAGAAACGCCAGTCACCGTGCAAGAGCATTCAGCTAACATCTCAGTGGATCAACTCCAAGCTCCGAGCTGATACTGCGGTAAAACCGTCCGCTCCCCTCCCACAACCGTCTGGAACCTTCGCGCGCCCAGATGAACGCGTGGTCCGGTCGAGGCACTACCCGACCCTCTGCCGTCTCTATAGGGCAGTGCCGGAGCTGTGTCGTCACACAATGCGGTTGACCCTTCTCAGAGGAGAGCACCCTCCACGTCTCCTTCGGCTTGCGAAGTTTCGACCACTGCCGCTGCGAATCCAACTTCAATGGATCGGACACCCGGGAGAACATCAGGTGGAGCCGTTCCGACCTTCCGTGGTACTATCTTAGATTGTTACGGCACTAGTGACTGACTCCACACGTCCATTACCGTTACACCCTGTTTCATGTAAGCTCACAAAATTTTGACAATTATGATGGTATACATTATTTGACGATGTGCTCGATGGTCATAATGCCAGTCCAAATGCACTGTTCTGCTGGTTAACCAAGGGTCTCAGATTCACATTTGTGCGAGAAATTTTGACTGTGACCTGCGAGTAGAGACCCGAGAAATTCGCGAGTTCCTTTTGGGACAAGCTATAATTAAAAACACGTGCGTTTATGTAACTTTATCCGTTGGTCCATACTGTGTTTGACACCTGCTGGGGAACGGTGTCCAATTGTCTCCTTCCACGGTGACAGCAGACAACCAATGTGGAGTTGATATCGGCATATTTGTACATAAGACTGCAGAGTCTAGCATGCAGGTCATTAAACTCATGAATTTCTTGGGTCTCTACCTGCAAGCACATCGTCAAATAGTACATGCCCCCAGAACTGGCAAAACTTTTGTGAGCTTACAGGAAACAGAGTACATCATACATTTCTTCACAGCATGCGGTAGCCAATCAGATTCAAGGCACGTTCCCAGAGCTTCGCGCAGCTAATCAGCGAATGGGCACGCCCATATCGAAAGAGCCGCCACGCCTTTCGTAGCTGAGCACTTAGCTACAATGTTTCATAACTATAGTCCGTCCACGGTTACTTCCAACTTCTCTGAAACCTTGTTTAAGTTCCACTTACAGGATATTCCTCCGCCTCATGCAAACAAAGCTTAACTACGTCTATAAAATCAGGGGAAAGGGACAACGCACCAGATTCGTGGGCATTCAGTGCAACTATATTATGCATAAAAACTATTTTTTACTAGGCACTACCAAAATGCCTGTTTTATTCCTAATTTATTAGCATTAATTATGAATGAAGGTTAAATTTAACTAAAAATAAGGTAC
>NQII01012066.1:0-25161 GCA_002778355.1 Clitarchus hookeri
TGTCGTCTTAGCAACTCCCTTACCTAACCACAGTACAAGCAGCTCTCGTACTTTTAAGGATACTGAACATGTAATAGCGAACACCAATAAGTTTTGTGACGTAAAAATACTTTTTTTTTTGGAAGATATACGGAATCTGCTTGCGTTGGCTAAGTGTTTTTTCGAGCTTTAAAAGCTAACTTAAGTTAAATTTTGTTCATATTCTTATTTTAAAAGTTATCTGACGGATCAATAATGAAAATACGATAAATTCTATACTCGATTTAATTGCTTCTAACATTTCACTGTTGAATTTGTAGAAATATTTACTACTCAGTTGTCACTTAAAAATAACAGTTTAATTGTGCACAGTCTTATTGCTTTGGAAAATGGCTGATGCTAGTGAACAGTAACAACCTCGAAAATTAAAACCACTTTACTTATAACTTTGAAAGCATAGAATCGGAAACAAATTTAACTAAAATAAGCTTTCAAATAATGCAAATATATTTACTTGCGTACAATATATACATATTTGGCGACCATGAATTATATTAACATCACAAAACTTTTGTCGTTTTCCATTATATTTTTGCAAATTTTACACAAAATACTGCGGTGTTTTACAAAGCAGCGAAGTAGGGGCAGCGACATGATGAATCTGTCTATAAGTCGGAATATAGTCTATATATCGGGCAAATGTTCGACTCTGACCACATCTTTACAGTTTTTGTTTAGGTAATATGTTTATTTTGTGACACAGCAGTTGTGCTTAATTTATTTCAGATCGGAAAGTGTTGCTCCTGGTGCTTATTTATCAATTAACTATAAATTACTGGTTTCCTACTATTTGAATTAATTGATTTCTTTTAACTGAGTTAGTTGAATTTTTACTGACTTTATATGGAGCCGTTATAACTGGAAATCATTAAGTATTTGCTGATTCCGAATTAGAGTGTTTGAGGGCAGGCTACACGTTTACATACGAGTTTCCTCAACAGTAAGATAATAGTTTACTAGACAGACTAGACTAGGGGATTCTTAAAGACAATCCTACAAGAATCAAGGATCTAATCCCACGCTGCTTGGTCTATGGTAAAACTGGCTATAGGCACGTTTCAAAAACCCTGCTTAGTTTGTTCATTTTGCCTGTGTACGGTGCATTTTTCCTCATCCACGTGTACAAACTAACGTAAATTCCAGTGACAACTTATTNTTCATTTTGCCTGTGTACGGTGCATTTTTCCTCATCCACGTGTACAAACTAACGTAAATTCCAGTGACAACTTATTTTTATATTTACAGACCTCTGTAAAAATTTAAATGATACCGCTGTAAAAATTTGCTGTTGCAACTTTACAAGAGCCGCATTTGTAACGCAACTAGAAAATTGTTTCCATCGGCCAGTGCATCACATAGGTCGTCAAGTTGAAGTTACAGATTATTATATTCTGTGATAAGTATTTTATTTAAAATGAGTGGGGTTTTTATGGATGTCGAGATATTAAATGAATACCACGTAAATTACGTTGCGAGAATTAGAGTTGTATGGAGTTTGCCTTAACATTGCAACATCCACNATTAAATGAATACCACGTAAATTACGTTGCGAGAATTAGAGTTGTATGGAGTTTGCCTTAACATTGCAACATCCAAGTTCTTTGAAGACACAGTTGAATAAACATTACTTCTCCTGCAGTTGTCATAAGGATCTCTGCAATGTATCAGGTGTACAACCTTGCTTCCGCCGTTTTTTTCCCAACATTTGAGGCTTTATTGTTAAAACGTGATTACATATTTATGATTAAAAGTACTGCCCGTTGCTAGCCACTACTTTGGCCCATCTTTCTGACAATTTTCGGATACAATCTCGAAAAAAATATGCATCTTTGCGTCGACCCACGAATGGATCCATTTTTTGACTTCTTCAATCGAGCGTAAATGCTGATCGGCCAGGNATGCATCTTTGCGTCGACCCACGAATGGATCCATTTTTTGACTTCTTCAATCGAGCGTAAATGCTGATCGGCCAGGCCGTGTCCCATCGATCGAAACAAATGGTAGTTGGAAGGAGCAACTTCTGGAGAGTACGGCGGGTTGGGTAAGACCTCCCATTTCAGCGTTGTNGAAACAAATGGTAGTTGGAAGGAGCAACTTCTGGAGAGTACGGCGGGTTGGGTAAGACCTCCCATTTCAGCGTTGTCACGTATATCTTGACCGGTCTTGTGACTTGTGGCCGAGCATTGTCATGCTGGAGGATAATTTTATCGTGTCTCTCTTTGTACTGTGGCCGTTTCTCCTCCAAAGCTCGGCTCGAAAGCATCAATTGCGTTCGATACAGATCCACTATAATGGTTTCACTCGGTTTCAACAGCTCATTAGATACCACACCGAGGTGACCTTGGCGCCGTGCATATTCGGTCTGGCCATCGACGTGGAGGTATGTTCGGCCATTCCCCATGGTTTTCTGCGCTTGGGATTATCGTAGCAGACCCATGTTTAGTCGCCGGTTACAATGCGATGTTGAAACCCCTTTCGATACTGTCTTTGAAGCAGCTGTTCACAAGCAAAGAAACTCCGTTCAACATATCTCGGTTGCCACTCGTACGGAACCCAATTTCCTTGATTCTGAATCATTCCCGTGGCTTTGAGGCGTTTTGCCTCCATTTAGGAATCTTCGAAACGTTTTTCTCTTCCACCGCCATGCCGGTCCTAGACGTCAAAATCACCACTCTCAAAGCATTGAAACCACTCACGACACGTTCATTCACTTAGAGCAGCCTCATCGTACGTTTTCTTGAAAAGGAAGTAGAAAATCAATAATTCCCGCACATGCCGAGCATTTGGCTCGAAAACAGATATCTTCGCTCGAAAATAAATTTATGATGCAAACTCAAATTCACTAATGTGGTGATGTCGATATGTTGGCAGATGTCTAGACGTTGTTCAGTATAAAACGTGTTTGGTGTTGCGTGAACCAATAGGAGAACTGTACATGAGAATNGACTTTACATGAGAATACAGAGGCTAACAGAATATATGATCATGTAATTGTGTTTATAAGCATCTCACATATAGCTTCTCTTAATTGTCAGTAAATTTGTACCGCACTCAAGTGTTAACGTCGGCCAATTGGTCAATAACAAGCAACCGTCTTCATAAGTGCACTACATAGTGAAATCATGCACCCAGTTCACAACGATTGGACTAACCTGGTTTACCGTATGTCCGACAATATTTCGGGGTTGTTTACATGTGCAAGTAAAGTAATTCAAATAGCGTTTCTTTATTTTCAGAAATTTTAGAAATATAACAAATAGAACATTCTAATACTAGATACTTTAAATTTCTGAGTTATCAGAAAAATATAACATTAATTATTTTTTGTTAAATACTTGTGAATCTAAAACTGATATGGAGTAAGTGACTGGTCCACAAAGGATGAATTAAAAATAGAAAAGGCTAGTGGGTGTGATGGGAAATAACGCACTCTATCATGCTGCCTTTTAATTGTTTTTATTTGATGGACATTTCAAAAGAACGTGCTCCAGGGTTAATACACGATATTAAACGATGTGTCATGGCTTTACACGATCAAAGACAGTATGCATTCTGCGTATAAAATCAGCGGGTGTACGAATCACAAACGCATGAACCGTAAACCATTATTTGAATGTCTCTGTTTGTTTATTCCACCCATGTGTGGCGCATGAGAACAAATAACTGAACAGAATATGAGATACCTTTTTATACCCCATCACAAATTCTTTCCTGATTCATTTATACTACTTCATCTGCAACTAATCGCTCACTAAGTATTAGTTCCAGACCTGTATCTGTTCGGCAAACAAAATTTGTTTAGGTCTTCCTAGAGGTTTGAAAATTTTATTTCCAAACATTTCGTACATACGTATAAAACTTTTTCTTGGAACAGCCGATACTCTGACCACATACATAGTACAATTCTTCCCGATTCAGCGTGTAACTACCTCACAAATTAATATTTTTCGAAAAAAAAAAAATAGACGTTAATTTTGATTGGTTCAGAAAAAGTCCATAAACTAAGCGTTTCGTGTTGCAGCCACAAAAAAGAATAATGTACAAATCAAATTGTATATCCAAACATCTACTCACGCTGGCTGTACACAAGAGAACTTTTTTTTTTCTTCCAACTTGGTGATTTCACGTTTATCATGTTATCCTACGTCTTACCTCTTCTATTTTTTAATTATGCTAGTCGTAGCTGCGATCCTCCTGTTTCTCTACCCTTCCCAGTTTACCTAACGTGCTTTACACACCATTAGTTGTTGTCTAGTAAATTACTTGGTAAATTTGAATAAACGGTATTTCGACGGAACGAAAGGTTACTCCCCACTTTCCNCGTTATCCTACGTCTTACCTCTTCTATTTTTTAATTATGCTAGTCGTAGCTGCGATCCTCCTGTTTCTCTACCCTTCCCAGTTTACCTAACGTGCTTTACACACCATTAGTTGTTGTCTAGTAAATGACTTGGTAAATTTGAATAAACGGTATTTCGACGGAACGAAAGGTTACTCCCCACTTTCCCGAAGCCCTGCTAACGTTCTACTTTCAGACTATTCCTCCGCCTCATGTAAACAAGACTTCAACTAAGTCTAGAAAATAACACCAAAGGGATAACGCACTAAATTTGTGTGCACTCAGTTTAATAATCGCATGAGAACAATTTCCGGGCATTACAAACGTTTTTTTTTTTCTCTGTTTTTATTTGTATTTATTATGAACGAAATATTATAAGTTAAGGTTCGATTTAACCAAAGTTAATGTACTTTTAGGTTAACAGAATTACAAAAAGCCTGTGATACGTGATACAATTACGGAAGAACAGAACACATCATGCATGGAATGATTTTTCAAATGTTTGATTTAAAAAACGATGAAGATGTCAAAATAGAGCAGTGATAATCCCGTAATTAATTTGGCAGATACAACCTCTTATGTTTGATATTCCTCACACAATCGGCACTTTCGCACAGCAATACTCTAGTTTTTTAGCACAGTCGACACTGTTCCTAAAAAAATCTTGTTTTTTATCTTTTTTAAAGGGAAATGGTTGCCCTGCAATAGAAAAAGGTGGGAAAAAACTACTAACTTTCATTTTCTTTGAAAGTCCGTCCGTTTTTTATTTTGAACAGCTTCAAATATTCCGCTTAATATTTTTTTACGAAATGCATACGTGTATATTATATATTCTATACTTAAATGCATATGTATATACATATATATTATATACGTGTATATTCAATACATAAATGAGCATAAATTATTTTTTTTTCTCAGATAAACTTTTAGGACAGTAATATCGTAGTTAAGAGCAAAAAAATATCCGTTATTATCATTGCAACACAGTTCAAGTACTTAGTACAGATTTGTGCAGCATATGGAGGAAAATGTAGGCCTATGTCGGGCTTGTAAAATACATGTGTGATTTACGTGTAATTGGGCAATTTAGAAAGAGCATTTTAATTTCTTGCTTATATATTTACTGGATAATATAATGATAAGTAGCCATTGCATTCATCATTGTTACTGTAAAATTGATATCTTACTACGAAGCAAACTCGTAGTCTTATGTGTACAAAATACACTAGTAGGTGAAAATTAGTTTAAGTATTGTACTTTAACGTCATGTAAGACATAAATCTTATTCATATTTTGCTGTCAAAAAAATCTGTAGATTCACCATCTAGTGTTTACGTTAAAATACGGTATATAGGTTTACGGGCAAAGTTAATATTGAAGAAGTGTTAAATTAACTGGACAACCAGCTGCAGCACGATCTCGGTTTACGACAGACAACAAATGATTCCAGCGATCGTGTGCGGGGAGTGTGTATGTGTGTGTTCCGCGAGCCCCATTGACGGTGCGTGCGTGCGGCTGCGCAGGACAGCCACTGCGCATGCGCGGGAGCCAAGGCGAAGTTTACGAGGCGGGAAGATGGAGGGAGGGGGCGAGGAAGACGCGTGCCGCCCGACGTCCCACGGGCGTCAGTCTGTGTGTGGGCGCCGTGGCTTGCACGTCGGGGGTAGGACTCGACGACGTTGCACCACCTACGCCGACTGATGCCATCATCTGCTCTTGTATATTTTTTTCTTTGACGTCACCTACAAATCTCTTGGCCCCCGTCGAAGGAGACTCCAACTCCCTGTCCCCACGACTGCAGCCCACGTGGAGACAGCGGCTGAGTTCAGCCTATGTGAGTGAGGCACGTCCCCAGGTGGGCAGGACGTGAGTCCTCCCGAGATGTCGGTCCTGTTGGTCGTCCGTCGCAGATCTGCCGTCGGCCATGCGAGCCGCGTGTGACAAAGGTAACAGTGAAGACAGCTCGAGCGGTAAGTACGCTTTCCCACCGACTTTACTTTATTTTGTCTGTTATACTAGTGTTTCCGGTGACAGGGGCCCGCCTTCTCGTATCTGGGGCGCTAAGGCAAGTTTCCCGTCTCCCCAAAAGGCGTGAATTGACATTGCACTTTAGCAAAGCTTACCACCGGCTTTCAAGAGGTCGTGCGACCTTTAATGGTGACATTTTGGCATTGATGTAACTACTCTGAAAACAAACATTTACAAAATACAAAGGAAAAAATTATCACAAAATATTTTACAAGGTTTGCGTTAAAATAATTTTGTTTTTCTGGAGCAGTATTTCTCCTCGTGTGAAATTTAAATAGGTTGCTAACTGCCCTGCAATAGAACAATTTGTAGGTATGATTGTTCATTTATTACATCAATTTCTAAAACTAGTAAAATTCGCAAACNCCCTGCAATAGAACAATTTGTAGGTATGATTGTTCATTTATTACATCAATTTCTAAAACTAGTAAAATTCGCAAACATCTCCTATTTGGAAATTAGTGAATGGTGCACATTCGACATTTCTCATTGAAATTCGGTATTTAAAAATTAGTTTATTAAGAGGTGTACACACAGTAGTGAATCTCTAGGCATTAGTCACAGGGAAACACAATAGTGAAAAATCCAGTGACTATAGTCTCGGCACTGACCAGTTATATACCTGATGTAAACATCAACCAGTGCTTTTTACTAATTTGCCTGTCATCACCTCATAACTCTGTCCACGATTAATTATCGCCGTGAAATAAACAACTATAATACTCTGTATTACAAGGAAAATGCGATTTTTATTGTCATGGTGGCACATCCTGTTGAGCACTGGTCCGATCGTTCTGAAGAACGACCCTGAAAACCATAATTTACTTAATGATGGTGCACAATTTATAAATTTATGTACCACTANTATCTCCTATTTGGAAATTAGTGAATGGTGCACATTCGACATTTCTCATTGAAATTCGGTATTTAAAAATTAGTTTATTAAGAGGTGTACATACAGTAGTGAATCTCTAGGCATTAGTCACAGGGAAACACAATAGTGAAAAATCCAGTGACTATAGTCTCGGCACTGACCAGTTATATACCTGATGTAAACATCAACCAGTGCTTTTTACTAATTTGCCTGTCATCACCTCATAACTCTGTCCACGATTAATTATCAACGTGAAATAAACAACTATAATACTCTGTATTACAAGGAAAATGCGATTTTTATTGTCATGGTGGCACATCCTGTTGAGCACTGGTCCGATCGTTCTGAAGAACGACCCTGAAAACCATAATTTACTTAATGTTGGTGCACAATTTATAAATTTATGTACCACTACCTGTTTTCCTTAGCCATAGTTGCCCTTTAAAATCATGTGTGATTCATTATTGAAATGAGAAATGAAAGCCCCCAAGGGATGTGGAAATTTTCTTAAATAATATCAGTAAAAATGTCCTACCCGTTACAGATAAAAAAACTAAGTAACGACTGCAAAGTTATACGAGAAAGCGGGCTCCTTAAATGTAATATGCTTTATCGTTAAACAGTTTAGTTTCTTTGGGTAAAAAATAAATGTTCGAACATGTACGACACACAAAATAATCAAATAAAATTGTTTGAATGCGGATTTATTATTTTAGGTGATCCAAAAGCAAACTTTTTTTTTATTGACAGATTTTAATATTAATATATCAGGCAGTAGCTATATATATATATATATATATATATATATATATATATATTATATATATACATATATATATATATATATATATTGGAGTGGCAGAAAAATGGTTTTGCTTCCTCCACCAGTCTCTTTTATTAGTCTAAACTGGAAGGGTGGGTTATTAGATCAAGTTCTTATGATATTCAAAAACATCGGCACGAGATGCCTGTAGCGCGGTGGTGGTAATAACTAATTTTCTGTTAAATTCCGGAGACGTTCATTTGAGGTTATGTTGGTAGCTGGGTGTTTGAAAACGAAGGGATGATTTCAGAGCCCACGTGGTGTCTGGCTGTTTTCGCCTTGACTTCGTTAAGCATTCGATTTAGTTCCCAAAATCCAGTGTTTATTTTAAAAATAATGTTTGACCTGTGGGTTGCCTGCCGGACGTGTTTCAAGTGGCGCTAAGCGATTGCGGAAGTGACGTGGAATCGCGAAACGTGAGCAACGACGGACTACAGCCCAGACTGCGTGAATGACTTCGTTGTGAATTTTCCTTGCTTTCCCTTCAAGGCGGCCATTACACCCGTTTAGGCGGAAGTACTACGCGCTTAAGTTAACTAGAGCGTCCTGGTGCGATTTTCCTATAAACTTACGCTGAGCAAAAATCTTATTTTAGCAGTCATATTTTTGTACCCATAGCCTTCGTAGAATTATAATATATAAACTGAAATCATGTAGGATTTTGGTATATGCCATTCACGGTAAAATGAGCACTTTTGAAAGTCCTCTCATTTGGAATAATATTCAATAAATATATTTTATTTCAGCCTTAGACGTTAACTTCCGAGTGCGGTAGCATTTACACACTGTGTTTATTACTTACATGTAAATATTTATATTAAAAATTGTTAAAGGATAAAAAACGGCTGAAAGGAAAAATTAACTAAGTCCTCAAAAAGCTTACTTTACCGTGAACAGTATATACAATATAAATATTGTTAACATTTCGTTGTTATTACCAACCTAACAATCTGATGATTATACCTCCAAATTAATATAAAAGATGTATCTCAATTACTTCAATCGACTTCGGCAGCCCGTTAATAATGAAAAGAAAATAAAAAATAATAACTATATATGACCTATGATCTAAATAGGAGCGTAAGGGTGGTGCACATATTTAAAGTTGGGCCTGAATCACTAATTTATTACAAATATTGGAGATAATATTCAAGATGGAACACTGAGTGTCTGGATAATGTGTAACGGAACAAATATCTGTAAATAACACAACACCTATTTGTTGCTGTCATCAAATTATTTCATTGAAATAATTACCGTTAGTGCCCTCATTCGACTTGCTCTCCATGGCGCTGTAGCAAACTTGGGATTTTAAAGATGGATTATTAATCCACATGTCACAATTAACTTTACACATTTTCGAAACTCCCACTGTTCCATCTTAAATATTTTCTCAAATAATTGTAATAAACTAGTACTTCAGATACACCTTCAAATATAAGTACCGTCTTTATGATTCTCTTGGAACCACAGGTCTCATATAAGTTTTCACTATCTTTTTTTCGTGATTTACCTGCTGCCAAGGTTTGTAGGTCTAATTAAGATACATCTTGTATATTTTCCAACAGCAGACCACTCTGTTACTACTACATAGTTCCTTCTACATAACTTTGGCGATATTTTTATCGTCACAGCAAAACAATAGAGTTTTCATAAGATAAAATACTATGCTATTAATGCAGACACTGATTACTTCTAACGTAAAACCAGATTATACAACGTATCTGTTATCACTTCCCCACCCCCCACCCAGTTGTATCGTTTACGAAGAGGGAGTTGGTCTAATCTCACTATATTTACATTGTGGATAAGAGCCCCGCCCATCTGGAACTATATTGAAGGCGTGAAGTGCTTAAGAAAGAAAGCGATTAGGGCTACACAGGCACGTGCGTCGCCTACCTTGTCGTCTCTGGACCCAAGGCACCGAACTGGCGTGCAGTCGTACAATCGTGCAGCTTGCACTTTAAGCGGAATACCTGTAATCTTATTTTTAATAATAAAAGCAAACGAATGGCGTATGTGCCGGCACAAGATTTTTTAGCCCAGTTCTCACGCAAAAATGTCGCCTTAATGCCAGCTCCAGTCGTTTTCATGCCCCGGTCAGTCTCCTGGCAGAAAACGGGATAAGTAGAAATAGATAATTATAAAAATTTAACTATCTCGTTCCAAAACCGTTTTATAATTTGAAGAACAAAATGGTGTATGTAATCACTTGTGTAACTCTACTACCCAGCATAAATTTTCTGTAGATTTTTCATAAACGAAAAATTTGTAAAACTATGCACGCCAATTGGTGCCGCAGGTAGGCGGGTTTTGTATAATGCATAAACACTAACATATATTACAATCACACGTGAAGTGCTCTTGGTCTTAGCTGACATTAGTGGTTCGTCATTTGAAGCACATGTCGAATGCTTCACTTTCGGCCAGATGTTAGCATTAACACAAAGAAAGATAAACTTCTGAGATACATCGTTTTTATTTTTCTACCTTAAAAATTGATATTGTAGACACTTGACACCAAATATTGTTTCCCAGTGATTTAATTCGGGTTAGATTTGCTCAAAACAATATTACTTAACAATAAAAGTATTCAGTTAATAAAAAGTTAGTAAGGGCATGAATTAATTAACAGCAAATATTTACTGCTGTGGTCTGTTCTGTGATATTTTCTGCCCAGCTTATATACTTTATAATTAAAATAATTTATATGAACGAAAGCTTGAGTCCACATAATTTGTCATTAATTGTTCTCTANCGGGTTTTGTATAATGCATAAACACTAACATATATTACAATCACACGTGAAGTGCTCTTGGTCTTAGCTGACATTGGTGGTTCGTCATTTGAAGCACATGTCGAATGCTTCACTTTCGACCAGATGTTAGCATAAACACAAAGAAAGATAAACTTCTGAGATACATTGTTTTTATTTTTCTACCTTCAAAATTGATATTGTAGACACTTGACACAAAATATTGTTTCCCAGTGATTTAATTCGGGTTAGATTTGCTCAAAACAATATTACTTAACAATAAAAGTATTTAGTTAATAAAAAGTTAGTAAGGGCATGAATTAATTAACAGCAAATATTTACTGCTGTGGTCTGTTCTGTGATATTTTCTGCCCAGTTTATATACTTTATAATTAAAATAATTTATATGAACGAAAGCTTGAGTCCACATAATTTGTCATTAATTGTTCTCTACTTTCATAACAATGGATTGTTATTTATTTAATGAAATGGTGTATAGTTGTTGAGCAAAACGTCTGTGTGGCCATTATAAATATGTCTATTTACAGTAAAATGTTTTTGTCTATAACAATGAATGTGTTTCTGATTAATATTAATGTGGCCGCAATTATTTTCAAGCCAGTACCCACAACCTAAAATACACTTCGTTTTGTTACCAAATGTTGGTTACCAATTCCATTAACTAATTTTATCCCGAGCTGTTTATTTTAGTACAGAGCATACGCATACATTAAAATCACATTCCTCTGCTAACAATTTTTTCATCATGTTAGCTTTGAATTTACTGTATTTTGTGTCTCTTTGGTTCAATGTTTGAACGTAATGAAGAGGAATTATGCTCGCAAAATCCTCTGGAAGAGTAGATCTGCAAAGCCTACGGACAACCATTACGGTTCGTGTTATTGTGTTAGAAATAGAAAATTACCAGAGGATTTTCCTTTAATTTTATTTAATGAACTCTTTGATGTATGTGGCTTTAATTTATTCCATGTTGCTTTGAAGTATCAATTCACACAGTAGAAATATAATTCTTTGCATTTGCTCAATACGTTCAATATCAATCTCGATCTGGATTTTACTCTCCCGCTATGCTTAGGAGGTGTTTAACTCCTACAAACACTTCATAATTATATTAAGGTCATTTATTCTGTTTAGCGTTGTCGCCAACAATTTCATTTCTAACTTAAAAACGTCGGATATCATCCTTGAGTGCATTTATGACATTGCAGTTCGTACATCATATCAATAACAGATATTTGGTGATATTAAATTATTTTGATCACGACATTAAATTATTGTGTGTAGTTTAAATTAAGTGAGACACAACAAAATGAGTGAAAATGTACCGGGAAAAAGAATGTGCTCGTGCGTTAACATAGGTATTTGATGCAGTGTTTCTATCCTATAATTTTCTTAAATTAACCTCTCCTCCTTTTGTTTATATACTTGCAACTCGTATGTACTACGGACATAAATTGTTACTCTCTGCAAGGGTATTTGACTGTGTTCGTTATTTCTTCGTTTTAGAGCTGGCTCCTGTTGACAGCGAATTATTTTTCTGCTGATATTTTTGTTCATTATTTTTTTTACTTAGGTTATTCTCATTTACACACGGCGGGAAATATTCATTTGGTTATATTTTATGTGTAACAACCAAATGAAGTTTCTTTAAATGGGTAGCCGATCGTTTCGGTGTATTTCTCGCCAACAGGCCAGATTTTATATTATGGTACATACTCGAAAAACAGTCAACCGTTCCATAGATGCTATTTCTGTGATACGCCAACCGCTACTTCGGTCTGTGATTTAGCCTACAGATATCTTCCAGACGAGTGACAAATGTTTGCTATTGGCTCAAAGAGTTACATAAAACACAGTCTTACCTCGCACGCGCGCGCACACACACACACACAGTTAAATGTACGTAAATGAAAGAAACACTCAATTGTTTTGAAGTCTAGCCTACTATGAAAATGTTACGTGAGTGTCTAGTCATAAGAGCAGAATTATTAGGTGTGGTTTCTATATAACAGCTTGTTAAAAAACGGAACTTGCCAAACAATTTGTAGTGTCACCAAAATTAACCTGAATAGGCAGCATGCACATTTTTTCTAATGCCCCTTTTTAAACAATTATTGTAACAATATCGCACCTATAAATTGTTACGAATGAATAATTAGTTTTATGAGNCTGAATAATAAGTTTTATGAGACCGTTGAACCTAAATTAACAATAAAAACGTCAGTTCCATAGTTGCATTCTAAAATTTTGTGCAAGCCAATAGAGAAAAACGTAGAAAGGGTTCGATATGCTATATAATTTTTTATATTAATTTTGTGAACAAACATTTTACCAGAGTGACGTAATTCTGCAGATCCATTTCTTCCACCGTAAATTTTTATGTCATTATGGTGCAAGACATTGCTTTAAATAATTTCATCAATATGCCAAGAAAAAAGTGCTCGCAGAATTGACGGAAACCTTTATCTACGCCGAGAAAAATGTTTTCTTGAATGACTCCAATTATGTTTGGTGCAATCAAATAAATCTTTTGTATAGGATCAGTAAAATATTTTGTTGTTGAAACCAAATTATTTTGTTGTTCTTTTTGGTTGCACCAAACTAATATCTGGTTGGTACAACTACAGATTTGTTTGGCTCTACGTACGTTACAAAGTTTCTGTTATTGTAAAAAAAATAGGAAGTCCGACTAAAATTCGAATCTAGATCGTTTATGTTCAATCACTACGCCCTAGCGACTTCAGCTAAAGTGGCTACTCGTGGGACTGAATTTTTTTTTTTACATGTGTATTCTAAATACTGTACAAAGTGCGCAAATAAATATTTCAAGTTTTACATCTTTACTTTTTTAGTTTTCTATTGAACTTGTTTTATTACGATGTGTGTACCATTATTAACAATCAATAAATGCACTAGCAAACACCGCTGCTATTCTAATTGTCACAGAAAATACAAACAAACTTTCTGGCTGTATTTTCGAACGAAGACAATCAAATTAGTGGCCAAAGAAGAACGTACAATTTATTTAACTAAATATTTTGTCAACAGTATAATTTCTTTCTTCCCAACACCGGGGTTTTTTTATATCAAAGAATGTTTTTTGCTAGACGAAAAAAAATTAATTTTGTTGCTTTCTGAGTTTTGTTTGCTCAACTAAATGTTTTGTTGGAGCAACTAAATATATTTCTGGTTCTATACATACAAGTATTTTGTTGGCTGGAACAAACCTTTCTGACAGTGCAGGATTGCCATTTATTAGCTTCTCTGTGTTGGCCTTCAAGATCTTGTGGACTCCAGTTGACTTATTAGGAACCAATCAACGTCCCACGTGCTCTTAAAAAAGTTATAAACAAATTATGTTTTGGACACCCGACAAAACGCGCCGCTTGCACCTGGTCCCATCGTGACGTCACGTCTCATATACAAGCTCACTCGTCACTGTATTTACGTTAGCAGTGAAGCATGTTTCAGACGAGTTGTTTCACAGTTATATATAACGAAAGTAACAATTAAGGTTGCAAAGAAATCGCGAATGTTTTATTGTAACGTAATTACCGTAAAGTAAATCTAATAAAAACACCAGCAAAATATATAGAGTGCGTTAAGTAAGGCTCTGAATATGTCTTATTATTGAACACATTTTTTATGCATGTATAAACATTACATTTCACTTTCAATATGTAAGCTCGATAATCATGAGTGATTTTGCATACGAAACACCAAGGGCTTAGAAAGTGTATTCTTCCAGTGAGGGTTCATCTTCAAAAGAATTTTTTTTTTTTTACGATGCACTCATGGCTTCTACACTCACTTCCATTAGAGAGTGGATGAGGCCTCAGTGACCGAGTTTTCATTACAAAATTTTATTACATTTTTATTGTTAGGGTACAGAATGTAATTTTAGAGATTCCCAAACCTCATTTATATTAAAAGCCTGGTACTTTTATTGCCCCTAGTCAACCTTAGGAAGCAATTAATTATTTATTGCTCTGATACTACATGATACTTACTATTGAGTTAAATTTTATACATTTGTTTACAAACAATTATTTTAATAATAATAATTTAACTAGTTAGGCCTAATTATTTTACATCAAAAATTATATTTTTTTAATTGAACGTAGAAATTTAATAAACCACTAAATTTTTCTTTAAAATAAAATTTGAGGTACATTAGTGTTAAATAAAAACAACAACAATAATAATAATTGCAGGATCGTACGGCTACCACCATTCTTGTGATCGTGTTGTCAGATGGTGAAATACTTTAGCGGCCTACAGTAGTGCACTCCTCATAGACTGCAATCTCTTGTAATGCTCAAAAGGTATTGCTAATGTAGAATTAGAATTGAACATATAAACATCTCAACTATGAGATGATGCACTGAAAAAACAGTTTTGTAGTAACCAACAAATTTTTTCGGTGACCACAAAAATCTCTTTTCAATATGGACATCACAAAATATTTTATGGCAGCAACAAAACTATTTTTTTAATGCCATTTGTGTTCACTTTATATTGTGCTTTAATAAATAATTTAAGACAAACTGAAATTTAAAAAAAAAATACTATTCCGTTGCACGAGACAGAACCCCAGAACTGTGCGTTACCAGTTATAAACACTCACTTACCGCATTAACATGTTAAATAAACTTTAGTCATAGTAAACGAATCCAACAACTATTGCATCGTCCTTGCTTTGTGCGAAATATCACTCCTGACGTTTCACAGCTACATTTGAGCAAACTGACTTTCGACGTGTATATTGTGGCTGTAGGACATAACATTTGATGATATTTGCGTGCTTCTCGTGTAAATTCGTCCGATACACTAGTCCAAGAACGTTGTCATAAAGACCACATGCAATACTGCTTCCTACTTCTCGTTTTTCTTATCACTCCACGCACATGCGTAGTTGACGTGACTAATTTTCTATTCGCAGCAAAATATTTTGTCGTCGTCAGCATGAGCGCTATTGCCATAAACTAAAAATCATATCAGAAGTAAAAAATTATAGTCCAACTCCCATAAAATTATTGTGATAACCAATCAATATCTTTTCCAATAAACAAATTTGTTCATTTACTCTAAATGGCTTTCGTACTAGTCGACCCATGTGATGGTGTGTACAGCAAACTGTTTATTAGCTGCGACAAAATTTCGCTTTGGGAAGCTTTGGCAAAACAGATTTAGCAACCAATGCAAAATTGTTTTTTCAGTGTACGACAGTTATACCAAACAAGGAATTCCACTATAAGTATAATTCGGGGATCCATGGAGTCGTCGTAATTCCCGTGGGGTTCCGAATCTCCATGAGCCCCATGACTTCTACGCCGATGTTAAATACTAAGGGTCATATTCAGAATCGATTTAAACATTGTCTAAACCAGTGATTCACAAAATTCTATGAACTGCGACCCATTAAAAAAAAGCCAAATTTCAGGACCCACTTTAATGCCTTATGCGGGAAAAGGAACGGTTCGCTGTTCCATCATGTTCACGTTGTATTTCTTTCGTAGCGAAAGGAAGTGAAGGGTAGTGGGATTAATAAAATAGTTAAGAAAGTTGAAGTATTAAAGAAAAATTGTAATGGAAAAGATACCTAATCAAACATCATTGCACAATGTGTTATATTACTAATTTAGTTTAAAAATAATTTTGGCTGCAAGTGGCAGCCGCGGGGGTGGCTGCGCGGAAGCGGGAGTCACATTCACTGCGCACTCCGCGTAGTATTTTACGTCTGATCGACAGTTGCATTGCGCGTGTGTAGCTTCTGTATTATAACATTTATAACTCGTGCAAATGTTTATGTATGAAATTATATTTCTCTGGCCCAGCAAATTTTAGTCTGCAACCCACTAGTGGGTCGCGAACAATACTTTGGGGAATACTGGGCTAAACTGTAGTTACGGTTTATACCGCCATTGGTCAACTCGCGTGACTTTTTCGTATTCAGAAGGCGATATTAGAGGCGACTATTTTTGTCAGAGCTTAGTTAGACATGGTTTACTTTATACTAGGTAAGGGGCGGTAATTCAACGCCCCACTAAGTTTGTAATAAACATGATGGTGGCAGATTTTAGGTTGTAGAAATGGAAATTGTGAAGTAAAAATAATACTTTCGACTATGTTGCTGATAACACTTATGTTTTCAGCTAACAAAATATCAACTCGTATATTACTTCGTGCGCACGCTGAAGCCGGGAACATTGAAATATTTAATAAACGTTTAATTTCTAGGTACGACTTTGTTACAGATTTTGGTGTTCATTCGGAAGTATGGGTACGGTCACGATAGTTCGTTTGTTGTCATTTACTACCACGCTTCCTAAATAAATACTGGACCACCAAACTAGACCCTGCAGATATTTGAACTATTCTTTAGTAGTGTCGCCGTGATATCGACTGTTCGCAAATAACTCACACTTTGTAAATCATCTTTTGGAAAATGTCACTGCCCCTAACTAAATATATTTCGAAGGAAACACTGACTGGAATGCGCCCAGTAAAGTTGTTAATATCACAGACAAAGAAGTTCCATATATTACACGTTAAATTCCAAGGGTTAGGTTATCATATGTGAATGCTGCAATGATTTATTTTCCTTCTTGTTTTTTTAATGAGTGTAAGTGTAACAATTAGCAAAATTTGTAAAATATTTATTTTTCTAGTGATTTTACAGTTTCACTTGACTGACGAGTGAATAAAGTGATCATGCCCATTGCAATGTTAATTTTACATATAGCGGTAGGATACAATGTATGAATGCAAGTATATATTAAATAGGGCTTTCAAAAGTGCTCTGTTTAGGTGAACAGATTTTTAACTTTTTTAATTACATGTATTTGAAGTGTTTGAATTGTTCTCTACTGCAGACATATATTAACTTGTAGTACTGCCTTCCGAATTCCGCTTTCAAACAAACTAAATTTCACAAATATGTTGATCATTCTAAGATACTGTTTTCAAATAAAATTCGTATAATATATTTCTAAATCTGGTTATTTTTGAAAATGAGCTGTTAACGATGTTTTATATGGCTCATTAGTGTATTATATCCCTATATGCATATTTATTTTTTGTTAGCAGTACCCTTTCTTAAATTTAATTAATTTTTTTTTCTGTTTCCGTCCTTTGATCTTGTTCCTCTGTGCATACTGATCTTCAATAATTTCAACAACTCATACGAAACATAACCTAAAAAACAATTCGTACGCATATTATATACAAAATAAATAGGAATATACGAAAAGATGTCTAACAGCCTGTGATGAAAGAAATGTTGAATTGCAGATATTTACAAATTTCAATGATATCGAACGAAAAATTGCATATTATTCCCTATTAATCACCGACTGTCTTCAGGGTGTAAAGAATGTTGACGTAACCAAACGGAAATGACAGTTCTTCAATTTTACAGCAAAAAACATATTTCATTTCGTTATTTTTTCGCTTGTGCTCTATTTTTACATAATGCCTTTCTTTATTGTGTATACAAACGAGAACTTTCAAAAGTACCTGAATATTTATCAACGTAAGCTAGCAATTATCAGAAAATTATCTGTTGGCGTGTAGAATAAACATAATTTTTCTGACACTGCAACTTGGCAATGGAACATCTTTGCAAACGTATTGTAATGTAAAGAAATGTGAGAATGTGAAGCATAAAAATAATCTAATCAATATTATTCACTCAAGTCGTTATAATTTTAAAATACTTATTCCTACAATTTGTTAGTAAAAATTTCGTAAGTTATCTACAAGTCCAATTTTTTTTTCCTGAAAACGTTTTACTTATATTTATTTGCAAACATCAGTAAAATTGGCGAGTTAACGTGGCGTGGTCGTATACTAATTTCAAAACGAATATGCGTTAATATAATTAATTTTTTTGGTTCATGGTTTATTTGCTGCTCCTCGGAGGAANACTAATTTCAAAACGAATATGCGTTAATATAATTAATTTTTTTGGTTCATGGTTTATTTGCTGCTCCTCGGAGGAAAGAAAACTGTTTTGCTGAGCAGTGTAGCAAAAAAACACAGGTTTTCCACAAACCCTAAAGTACACGGGTGTGAAGTACTATGAACTTTAACCGAACTTCCACTTACTCGCAAAATCCTCCCCGGTATNACCCTAAAGTACACGGGTGTGAAGTACTATGAACTTTAACCGAACTTCCACTTACTCGCAAAATCCTCCCCGGTATCTCCATTATAATGTGCTAGATTCTGTGCCACGCCGCCATGATTGGTTGCGCGGTAACTTAATGCATTCGCATTGATAAGGTATAATTTCGAGTTGTAATTTCATTCAAGGTTACACTCATAAAATTATATGCTCGCTTTGAATCTGCTGGGGTGCTCGAGAAGGAAAATGGCTCCTGGCAAGGCAGCCAACGAGCAAATAACTTCTGCTCGAGTGTGTAAAGAACGGTGAATTCTAACATAGTGCCGGATTACTTGGCGAAATGACAAGGCATCTAGCCATTTCTCGCCTCGTTAAGGAGCTACGAGTGAACGTACGATGCTCCCAGGTCGTGGCTGCCTAGATTAAAGTGATATTTCGTCAGGTGTCATCATCGTGCTCTCGTACCTGGGTGGCTGTAGAGCGCGCACTGTCACTTGCAAAAGTCCCGTGTAGACTACCTGCAACTTTAAAAGAGGAAGTCTTTAGGCAGGCAGACTCGTCGCCTGCACTTGTGTAACGTCACCCACATGCTGAGGTCTGCGTTCATTTACTGGCATCAATGATAAGCTAAAAGTGAATTGCCCGTTGCGACCACTACAAACAAACCACTTGTGATAATTACAACTTTCCCATGTATCGCCGTCCTGTCGGTCTATTTTACTATTAGCTGGCTCAGCCTTTGGCGGGGCGAGATAACAGTGTCTGAATTAAATTATCGTCACTTAAATAACAGGACTTACAATTCGGTACGGTTTTTAAGCACACACGCAAAATAATTATTACGTTTTGAATTACGGAAATGTTTACTAATAGAGTCGTAGCAACATTGTAAGATCCTTATTGACACTAGTGAAACAATTTTCGTAACATTTTCATATTCAGAATATAATACATTTTTATCGAAATTTAGCGTTTTTTGACACAAAAAAAATTTGTCACGCGTTAGACACTCCTATTTCGTGCAGTAGCACCAACGAGATAATTTTTATTGCTGAATTATACAAAGAGTAGGTCATTGAAAAGTTGCAATATGTCAGCAGCGATTCGTTGATTTGCCTATTACGCGTAAGTATTACGTTTAAATGTTTAGGAGTCGATGACACCGTCGACGTTCTTTTTAATTATTTTTTTTTGAGAATAACACTGGTTTTCAAAAAGAATGTACAATTGTAACTATTTGAAACTACTAATAAATACAAACAATATAATAGGCCGACACGACTGAGTAAATGTCCAATAAAGTTTGCAAATACCTACACAGAATGGTGGACTCTACATACGCTGTAACCTTGGACCTTACCATTTCGCCTTACATTCCTACCCACTAACACGCTAGAGAGATGAATTGTTTGTCACTTGCTCAGTTGCCTTCAGACTCCGTCAAACAAGCCACGGTGCAATATAAAATGTTCACTGAAAAGAGTATTTGTTGAATGAAACACAGTTTGTTTGGCACAACAACGTTAATTTTTTGTATAAGGACATTAAAATGATTTGTTATTGAAGCCACATTATTTTCTTGTTCGTATTTGGTTGCCAGAAATTGTAAGGTTTGGTTGGTGCAACTAAATATTTGTTTGGCTCTATGCACATTAAAGAGATACGGTTAATACAAAAAAGAGAAACGCTACCAAGATTCGAGCCTAGATCATCTGCGCCCTTGCGCTGCGTCCTAAGCAACTTCGGCTAAGTGACTAGTGGTAAAATAGCAATTTCTTTAATTACATACGTTTCAATACTGAACAGCTTGCGTAAATAAGTATTTCAGTTTTTCATATGTACTTTCTTTTCCCTGTTGAAATGGATTTATTAGGATATTATGCCATTATTAAGCATAAATATATGCACTAACCAAAACTGTTACCATTCTAATTGTCGCAAAAAATATAAACTATCTCTCGATCTGTTATTTTGGACGAAGGAAATCAAACAAGTGGCCAAATAAGCAAACAAAATGTATACAGTTGATTCAACTAAATATTTTGATAGCAGTATAATATTTTTGTTCCAACATCGAGATTCCGTTTATTAACGCGTGTATTATGTTGGATGAACAAAATTAATTGTATTGCTTTTCAAGTATTAGTTACTCGACAAATTATTTTGTTGGGGTAACTAAATATATTTTTGATCTTATAGAAACAAATATTTTGTTGGCTGGAACTAACCTTCCTCTCAGCCTAGCGAAGTATTAACTATACAAGAAACACTTATCATTTCACGTTAAAATCCTGTAACATGCTATGCGTGATAATAGTGTATATAAGTTTCACTTGTATCGTTTGACTTCCAGTGGTCCGGCAAGACTCTCGACAGACAGTAAAGACACAGAACGTGAAAAAATTAATGTCGTGTAACCTAGTCGAACAGCTGTCGTTAAAAAAAAAATGGCAAACTAACAAAGAATTTATCTCTTTCGAAAAACAGTTGGTACAACAAACAGAGCATGAATATAATAAGGCTTCTAAGGAGTGGTCCTCAAAAATGTTAGTAAATTTGTAGTTATTTCACATAGTTATTTGATGATGCTTATAGCTATATAACCCTAAATAATGGATTTAAAAAATATGTATTGGTAAATCTGCTGAATACATGCCACCTGATATTTTACAGAGTTTAAGTTACACAAATAAGCAAAAAAAAAAACCCCTTTAAAAACAAGTTAAAAAAAATCGAACTAGAAGAAAAACAGTTCAGTAATTAATGTTAAAACTTATTTTATTATAAAAGTTAGGTCGAATAAAATTCATAGAGAGTTAGGCTTACAATGTGCAAAACGCATTATGTTTACTAAAAACTTGAAAAATAGAGATATAGCCCATTTAGCTGTGTGTTTCAAAATAACTGTCCCCATTCCCGCTGTGTTTTTCCGAGTCGTTAAACTTGTTATTATTATTATTTTGAACGGGTGCAGTATTATTTGTGATTTTGGTTTGCAATCACGCAAAAACTATGCAAAATGAATTATTTTTATTTTCGAAAACATTAGAACCTTTAAAATGCCCATGATTTCGCAATGCTGCAATCACACCCAAACTAAATGACTACTGTAAGTCAAAATCCACGATTCGTGTAAAGGTAAATTTTAAGTTTTAATACACCGCCAGAAGTAGTTATATTATGTGTTTTCATAACTGCAAAGATATCACTGGAACATTTCATAGTGAATAGGCTATTATTATTTCCTTCAGTATCAAATTAGTTTAACATATTTTTGTGTGTTTTTCATGTTACTATGGTTTTTTCTTGAGATGTGAGGTATGTCATTTCGGTCAATGCAGTTTTTTATTTCAGTAACATATTTTTTTTTATCCAATAGTAGTTCGTGTGCCATAAGCGTTATTGGCTGGCTGTCTCCACTGACGTTTTAGTTAAAAAAATCCAATAACACAAATGGTGATCACAGTGAAAATAGCTAGAAAACCATGTTTGTATATTAATTTAATTCACACGCATTACCCTATTTTAGTTGCGGCAAGTTTACTGAATAAAAATATAAAGGTCAAATAGTAAAATTCATTATTCAGAACTTAAATTTTTATTCTGCGTGCATTGACGAGTATTTGTGCAAGATAGAAGGTATTCTGGCATTTTTCAGTACCAAAAAAATTTAACTTCCTCAGCTTGACTTAAAAAAATTTTCACGAACACTGGAAATAGGTTACAGGGTTTACGAATTCTTCCCCTATATTATGCTATTGAGTGGATGGGATTATTGTGACCTTCATGTCGTTTAAATGTCCATAAAACACCCCTTGCTTGTGTTATCTTTGATTGACGTATTATTCTCAAAGATAATATATTTTAGCAGTAAGTAAGCAAACCGTTATAGCGTGATTGCCACTACTTGATTCTTTGTTTGGTGTCTCTAAAGGAAAGCATAATACTGGAGCATAACTAACAATTCCGTTATTAAAATTCACTTTTAGATGAAAGGCTTGATTAATTACGAAGTTAAGAAGAGAATTATGTGTAGTGTTTATCTGGCATAAGAAATTTGTATGCAACAATAAGTGTTTTCTTTATTGGAGACTGGGGCCGTGGTTGAGTAGTGGTTAGACCACTCATCTCCCTCCAAGGCGAACCGGGTTCGATTCCCGGCGAGGTCGCTCTCGGATTTTCGCATGTGGGAATCTTGCTGGACGGCGGGTTTCTTCGGGGATCTCCCGTTCCCCCGCCCTTTCATTCCGGCGCTGCTCCATGCTCACCTCACTTCACCCTCATCGGCTCTCAAGAACTCGATGTTAAGAGCCGCCCAAATCTCTTCACCCTCTCACTCACTTTATTTGAGACTGCCTTCCTGTTGTGTACGGCCAAACTGTAATCTCGTTTCCTGAGCGACGTTTCCTCTTGTGTTCGAAACAGTAGCCGAAAGGGTCACTATCGCAGAGAATGTTCTCGCAGCACGAAGCCCCTGTTGGAGGTGAGACGGGAATTTCGTACAGGCGAACCCACAGTAGATCCACTAGCGACTGTCAATCTTATCGCCCAAACACAACTGCCGCGGGCACAATGGTGCCTGGCGCTGCTGTTGACGGGAACCTGCAGGCGGCCAATAAGCGACGGCGGAACGATATTCCGGCAGGAATGAATGTGGCGCCTCGGTGGCCATTGATTTCTCCCTTGCGAGCTGTAGTGCGTCACGGTCGCGTGCGGTGCCAGTTGTTATCGCACCGCAGAATAGCTGAGCACACAGAGGCGAAATGAAGTAGCGGTTCCATTCGCGTGGGCGTACCAATTCTCTGACTGGCTGCATGAGGCGGTTGTGTCTGACGGGCCACTGCGTACTGCGAAACTCTTCCTCTTGGCTGCGCTGATGGTTGGCGAGTATGTTACCAGGCGCTGATTGGCCAACTGCATCCCGGCACTTTCTGGCCATTGCCGCCATTTTGCTGGTCTGTTCGATTGGAGTTCATGGTACAGCGGCTATTTCACTTCTGTATTCTTAAGTATAGTCCATTCGCGGTTACTTCCAACTTTTCTGGAGTCCTGCTACAGGTCTTATTTCGAGATATTCCTCCGTCTCGTGCAAATAAACCTCAACCAAGTATAAAAAATTACACCGAAGGGATGGCACACCGTATTCGTGCGCACACACTTTAATTATATTTGCCATGAGGACTATTTCTTACAACACATTACCAACACACTTATTTTCTTTCTGTTTTTAATCATAATAATTATAAATGGAACGTTAAAATTTATCGATAAAATATATGTTAAAGTTCAATTTTTAAAAAATGTATGCGTGTACTTACGTACTCGCGTTAGAAGTTATACTTATTTGGCATAAATAAAATAAAATTTTATTACGTATGCAAATAATTTATGTAAGTAGGGAAAACGATAAAATGACCTAATAAAGACTTTAAAACCAACTAATAAAGATTTAATTTAAGAGCATAATTAAATTACCCTCAACGCGCCAAAAAAAGTATAACTTAATAAAATAACACTAAAAAAAATTAACCTTAAATACTTTAAAACACTTTCAAAATTTTATTATACAATTTTTGTCACTAACAAATTTTTCACGGCACAATGAAAGTCAAATTAATTAATAAGATATATATATATTCACAATGGGTTTCTAACATAAATTAAATATTTTTCAATTTCCTTATTGCATGAACTGATTTTCTGTCGGTTTTAAATATAACCACGTGTTATGTTGTGTCCTTGCGTTTTTATATAGCTAGACGATACGCGCATGCGCGTTGGGTCATACTCCTGCCACGTTCACTGTCGAATTTCGTTACCCTGTTAACGCGCGCAACTTCCCTTGCACACTTAACGTTTACCCTCAGCACGCCAAAAGAAGTATAACTTTAATAAATAAGGTGTTTTTAGTTAACGCGTGTAGAAAAATATTTCTGATACATTACATATTTAGAAAACTTAGTTGTTTTCTAAATATGTCATGTATGACAAATCACGCCATACATGAGGTGAATTTCAAAAGTTTGATTAAAAAATTATGAATGACCCGCGAATAGACTATAATTTGTGGCTGTACCCCAATTCCCTTCAAGTATATACATGTATTACTTCGCCCCGCTTATGACGTCACTAAATATATTCTAGTGCCATC